>WMHX01000054.1:0-48823 GCA_013420875.1 Thelonectria rubi
GGGGGGGGGGACGAGCAGGCGATGGGGCATATTGTAGATTTCTTGAAAGTTGACGACGATATCTCGACCTAGAGGGGATCGAACGAGGGCGGGCTTGGGTCAGGGCCGTCATGTACAAGCGTAGAGAGCGAGAAATCCTCCACAGACAGACAGAGGGATGCTGTCGAGACCATTGGCAAAGCCTAAGAAATACATTAGTATTCCACAGTACTGGGAATCCCAGATTTAGAACGACTATGGGTTAGTTGAGGCGTAGTACCGCGGCAGGAAGGCGAAATAGGTGTTCTACGGTTCGGTCGAAGACGACCTGGTCGTCCCGGTCTTCCTTGCTGACCACGTGGGGGGGTTCCGGCTCTCGTGCTGAGAGGGAAGAGAAGGAGAAAGTCCAGCCGGCGGAGGTTAATGAGCCTCGTCGGCGTCAAGATGTCATAATGCAGCTGGCCGAGGCCGCAGCTCGGTGGGCCGGGTATATGGTCCTATTGCTGAAAATTGATGCGTTCGATGGCGACCTGCCAGTTGCGGTTAATGGTTGCATACGAGGCGATAGAGTTTGGATACATGAGCTGGTCCGTCTCGTCTCAGGCGCTACCTATCTTCGCGCAGCTACATGTAGTGGACGATTGCCGAGAGGAGTTTAAGTAAGAGCTTCTCTATAGTGAGAGTCGCGAGACGGTCACGGAATAGGGGAGAAGAAAGGTTATAGAGAAATTAGGCTCGCTAGGGATTTTATTCGAAAAGTCACAATTTCGGCCAATTCCGGTCTAGAGCGACCGATATTTCATAATAAAGCGCCAGCGATAGTGGCAATAAGATCACTAACCTTCGTCGAGATATCGCGGGCTTGGTGTTTATACAAACTGGACCAAATTCTCAATCTTAGCAACACTAATAGATCGTCTCTGACTAATATGCACGTACAAGCTTGAAATTTGGAGCTGCACAACTGTCGAGGCGACGTTATCGATGCATTAACAACGTGAAGGGACAAGGACTGAACTACGACTGCCCAAGTGAGACTTAGCTCTGAATTATCTGACATCAGGTTGAGTATTTTTATTGATTAGAACATGGTAATATCCTAGCAAAATCTAACTCAAAGAAATAGTCTCTATATAGGCATCGCCCTTTAACATCTCGCCATACATAATTCCATGGACATAGGCCTCCCCAACGACGGAATAGGAGCCGTCCCCTCGCGGCCGCAACAGTATCGGTATCTTGGCGCCCAAGAAGACACAAATCTCATCTCCATCCTGCACATGAGCAGGACACAATCCAAGGAACCCCTTTGCTCCAAGAAACGGACGACGTGAATGGAGGCGGTGCAAAGCGACCCCGAGCCAGTCCTTGTGTTGACTCCACTCGTCCTCCGAGTTCTGCGTGTCGCTGCTCTCACTCTCTGCCGCTGACCGAAGTGCCTTGCCAACTTCGTCGTAGTATTGCAAATCCTCTGCGAACGAACTCGTTGTGTCCCAAGAGAAGTAGCCCCCGTCTATAGCCGCGATGCGGACTGCTTCGGCCCATTCCGCCTTCGTTTCGACGCGGGGAGACTTCTTGCAGAGGCGCAAGACGTCGTTGATAAAGGCGAGAGCCGACTTGGTGTCCAAAGGCCGCAGCCAGTCGGGATCCCAGACATGGCCAAACTCTTTGATCCTGTCGACAAAGAAGCCCTGCAGCTCCAACAGGCCAGGCTCGGGTTGCGAGACGGTCTGCTTCGACAGAGTGTCTCCCGAAGCAGAAAACTTGCACGCCCACGGCGGCTGCCCACACGGCCAGCGTATCTCCATGCTCCAGTCAGGGACCCAGCTCGGAAGGGTTTCGAGCTTTCGGGGAACCTGGCAAAAGAGCAGCGTGTCTATGTACCCCTGATTGAGGAAGTACATGGCCGTTTCGGTGTACACTTCTTCGCACGTCTTGGAGTAATCTGGAAAGGTTGAGAAGTGGCTCGCATCGGTAGCGAGGTTGAGGAGAGAAAACACCCTGTCGCGCGAATCGGACGTGAGCGGGTAATTGTAGTCGGTTTCCAGAGCCAACGAGGTAGAAAGAACAGTGATGAATGGGTTCTGGTTATATGCCGCATCTTCCTCAACAGAACGAAACCTTTCGCGGCGGACAATGACGTTTTCGACGAAGCTTCTCCCGGTACAGTCGTCTCTCTTGGCGATTTCCCACGCCATGGGGTAGAGCTTGGCCATGTCTCCGTCTTCGCGGGTCAGCTCTTGATCCCAGGTGAGGATGTTGTAGACGGTGTCGCTGTCGATAAACGAGCTGCCGCAGGCGATAGTCACTTGCTGGGCCACGGCAAACTCTTGGATTACCCAGAGTCGCTTCCAATAAAGCTTGTCACAAAACGCAGCATATGCTTCCTTGACGTTTGCCACGTCCTCCTGATTTCCGCACAGTTTTGCCAGGCCTTGCCACTCTTGGTCCTGCACGGCAGCCCTGATTGCCGGTAAATGCTCGAAGAGCAGACGGCTGTTGGCGAACTCGAGGCCCAGCCACGCAACAACCTTGCTCGCCGTCTGGTAGGTATTTCGCATTTCTTGCACCTGCGAGCTCTTTTCCTCGTCGTCGCCCTGGTTGATGCAGATCTGGTCGACCCAGATATACCGCACGACATGGCGCTTGAGGTGCTGGAGGGCCTGCTCGACCGTGTCGCTTACGAGATGCCGGATTCCTTGAACCACGATGGGGCGTGTTCCACTCTGGCTCTCCCAGGCGTATGACAGGGCCATATATGAGGGACAATCTTGGCGGTGCCAAGTCTCGATGTCGCAGGTGATGAGTCCATCATCGGTTGGCTTTTGCGGATGGATCTTGATGAGACGAAATTGGTCTGGGGCTAGGTCCTTGTACTTGAAGAGATGCATCTTGTGACGGCTGAAAGTGAAGTTTCCGGCGGGTGACTTGAACTCCTTGGTGTTTTCACCGTTTTGTGCCGTGCAGCCGTCAGCACTACCACGTCGACGGGGCAATCCATCCCTGCTCTTGGTTAGGCAGTTATGCTAATAATAAATGCTTCACGCTGTTTCAAGAGACATGATCGTCGGGCCTTGGAACTGTAGTCGTTGTAGATTTGGTCGCAGGAAATATCCAAGAAATTTGCAGACAATATATTATTGGCTCGATATGAATGCCCGCCACAGCTGAGGAAAGTGCAGGTCTGTATCCGTATCCGTACTTACCCCTCATGAAGCCCAGCAGAGACGGAAGGCGCAGGCTGCAGTGAGTGCAGTCCACTTCGTTCTTTCCACTGTCAGCTTGGCTTAACAAAATCTGGAAGGTGCAGCCCACGGTGTTGGAACATCATAACATGGGAAGTCGCGTTCATCTTGAGACGACCAGGACCCGTGCAATCATTCATTTCTTCTTGTCGAGGTTGATCCTTCTGCACGTGATGCCTGTTGGTCGATGTTTTACTGCCTGCGCCTCAATCGGGCCAAGAATCCATCCATGGCTGCAATTGACATTGATCAGCACTCAATTCTGTCATTATTTCATATTTCCTCATCATGTCAACATCCGCCAACACCGCCGACGAATACGACATGGTCAGCCACGACGAAACGGCATTGAGCCCCGACGTCGTCGCCCAAATCCGCGAATGGCTTCAACCCACCGATTACCTCGCCGAGTCGGGGGAGTTCCGCCGTCACCTCCTGTCGCAGGCTCCCGGAACCGGCCTCTGGATCTGCGAGACGGACGAGTATCGCAAATGGCACGACTCTCCCGACCACGGCAGTCTCTGGATAAAGGGCGTCCCCGGAGCTGGCAAATCCGTCACGGCAGCCTCCATCATCCAGCACTTGCGCACCACGGAAGACTGTCCGGTGCTGTTCTTCTTCTTCCGAAACATTGTCGCTGCCAATTTCTCGTCGCGCGCCCTCATCCAGGACTGGCTCGCCCAGCTTCTTCCCTACTCGCCTAAGCTGCAATTCGCTCTGCAGCCGCGGCTGAGCACGAGCCTGGCCGAAACGTCGGACAACGATCTCGTGCAGGTCTTCATGGACGGCGTGTCGTGTGTTCCCAAGCTGTACTGCGTTGGAGATGCGCTCGACGAGATGAAAAGCGAAAGTCGCCCGTTTCTCGAACAGCTCAATGCCCTAGCCACCTTTCGTCCACGCTCGCTCAAGCTGCTCATCACCAGCCGGCCCAAACAGTATTTGCAAAGCGCACTGCGGGACTCGTCGATTGTGCACGTCAGTCTCCAGCGGCAGCTCGTTGATGCCGACATTGCCGCATACCTCAACCATCGGTTCAACCAAGCGGCGAGATCCGAAGCTCACCGAGAGATCAAACAGCGCATTGTCGACATGGTGGCGAAGAGATCCAACGGCTTGTTCCTTTATGCCAAGCTTACCATGGATCAGGTTGAAGCATCAATGTTGTCCGAGGACATGGTGGATGTCAACCTTGTCGAAGAGTCTCTCCCTGTTGGTCTAGAGCAAATTTACAACAATGTTCTGGCAAAGCAGCGTCAACAGCACGATATCAGTACGGACGTCCAAGTGTTGGTCCTCCAAGCAGTCACCCATGCATCCCGTCCGTTGCGACTGTACGAGCTCGCCAGTCTCGTGCAGTGCCTTTTCCCGCATCTGACGACACCACCAGGCTTCAAGGCGCTGGTCGCCACCTGCTGCGGACCACTGGTGGAAATCCTGGAGGACGAGACACTCCAGGTCATCCATCACTCGTTCACAGAGTTCCTGCGTGGGAACACCCGCAACAAGCCGGCCAGCAATTCCGGGTCTGAGTTTCCAGTCATCGACGCGGATAAGGCGCATAAGCAAATGGCCATCAATTGCCTTCGGTACCTTCAATCTGGCGCCATGCTGCTCAGAGAGGAGCGTTCGGGGGAAGTGGCCTTGGTTCCATCAGTCACCTACAAACCGCCTCGACATCGGTCCCATCCGGATCCAAGATACTCCCGCCTGGCACCGGGGCATGTGGAGGAAAAGGATACCTTCGAGTACCGCGAGGCTCGGTTGCTTCACCCGTTTCTCAGATACGCCGTGGAGAATTGGTCCTACCACGCCAGCCTCTACGACGTCGAGGACGAAAAGCTCACCGCTGCCATTGACGATTTTCTTAAACCTGACAGTCTCCCTTTCCGAAGGTGGCTCGTTTTGCAATGGGGTACGACGTCGAAGAGTAAAGATAGCGCGGAAGGCATCCCGACGGCACTTCACATCGCGGCCTTTTCCGGGCTGTCCGAGCTTGCGTCGGAGTTGATCTCAAGAGGCGCACTTGTTTCTGCGCTGGACGCTCAAGAACGGACCCCGCTTCACTGGGCGGCTACAAATGGACATGCAAAGGTTGCATCGCTTCTCATCCATCATGGAGGTAACCCCGACGCCGAAGACGGGCGCGGCATGAAACCGATTCATCTTGCCGCACGGAAGAATCATGCCGCGGTCGTGACGGTTCTGCTCGAGGCGGGCGTCAAACCAGATACAGTGAAGACCAAGAATGACGACCCCGTTGGTGGTATGTTTTACGGCCAACAGGACACTCGAGGAGAGTGCGCGATTCTGTACGCCAGCCAGGGCGGACACACGGAAACCGTCAAGGCGATGGTGCCATTTTGCTCGCCAAAGACATTGGAGCAGCTTTTGTGCGAGTGCTGTCGCTTCGGCCGCACCGATGCCGTCTTGGCTATTCTCGAAAACTCCCAAGTCTCGGCTGACGCAGAGTACCGCGGAGGCACTGCGCTGTATTTTGCGTGTGGCTCGGCCAACGTGAAATGCGTCGAGGCCCTCATCAATCGAGGCGCAAATGTGCGAAGAACATCACCATGGGCACCGCGGGTTAGCAGATTGGGCCCCAGGCGAGAGAGCATCCTTTCGACGCCGTTGCATGAGCTGGTCCAGGCGTGGAATATCCACAATGATTCGGCGTGCCATGTCATCTTGCAGTTGCTGATCGGAGCCGGCGCCGACATTGAGCAGCCCAACGGCGGTGAGGACACGCCTCTCCTCGTAGCTGCAGGAGCTCCGCCTTCAAAGGGTAGCATGGCCCGGCGACCCAAAGTCTTTGCTATGCGTGCGCTGCTGGAAGCGGGCGCCGACGTCCGGAAGACACGTCGCGACGGCGATACGCCTCTTCATATGATCTTTCGGCAGCAGCGCGATTTCGAGCCCATGCGTCTTCTCGTCGAATACGGAAGCGACCCGAACCAAAAGGGAGCGCTTGGGCAAACCGTTCTACTCGTCTTGTTGTATGTGACGGGAGCGACACGAGTGAGGGAAAACCCTGAGAAGATTGTCAAGTACCTCCTTGAACACGGTGCCGACCCCAACATTCCAGACGACAATGGAAGGTTGGCGGTGTGGCGAGGTATCAAGGAAGGGCCCGAGGTGTTCCGGATGCTGCTGGAGAGATGCAAGAAAAACTCTGTCAAGGAGAAATGCTGGTTCGACTCTCCTCATTTGGCCAGTCGTGGCCAATTTGAGAAGATTCTCGAGGTGTTTCTTGCCAGCGGAGTCGACATTGACATGAGAGATGCCGACGGGCTGTCTCTATACATGAAGTGTGTGAATTACGAGGATATCCTTCGCGCCCTTCGAGATGCCGGAGCCGATGTGGACGCCGTTGACAATGCAGGCAACAACGTGTTGCATATTCTATGCACGACAAGTGGATGTCAGCGCGACCAACTGGAGAGGTTCATCGCTGATGGCGTAGATCCTCTCAGCACGAACAACAACGGAGACACGCTTCTCCATCATATCGCCACTCAGGAGAGAAATACAGACAGAGCACGATGGCTTGCCAGTCTCGGCATACCTATCAACGCAGTGAATAAGCAGGGTCTCACAGCTCTGCACGTGTCTCAAAATCTGACTGTCTTCGACCCGAAACTGGAACTCTTTGCCCACGCCATCAATGACAGCAACGGGCTCGACTTTGAGATTCGAGACAAGAGCGGCTTGACCGCGCTACACATGGCAGCCATGCGGTCTGGGCCTCAACTCGCTGCTCTAATGACCGCGGGTGCTGACTTGAGGGCCTTGACAGGGGACGGGCAGAACGTGCTGCATCTCGCCTGTCGCGCTCGCAAGCCGAACATTGTCGGGCAAGTTCTCGACGAGTCTGGAGCCGTTGACGTGAATCTCAAGGACATCTTTGGTAGAACACCGCTTCACTACGCGTGTTGTTCGGGACAAGAAGAGACTGTCGCCATTCTCCTCAGTCGCGGCGCCGATGCTCTCGCCGTCGACAAACACGGCCGCACTCCTCTCCATGCCTGTGCCGAGTTCCCGGCGGAACAAAGCATCTGGGATGCAAGCAGCCTGTCGGATTCTTGGACGCGAGGTCCTCCGGTTGATTCTCTCCGGCCTGGCTCTGGGACACGGCGGTTCTTCCACAATCCGCTTCTGCCTCAATTCAGACAGAGGGTGCGCCAAATGAGTTTCCCTGGCCTCGCCGCCATTGTTCGAATGCTTCTCGAGGCCAACGCTGATCCCGGTGCCGTTGACGGGAGAGGCCTTTCACCTTTGGATGTCGCTCTACAGCTAAGCTGCGCCGAAGTGGCTGAGGCTCTTGCGGCAGATGACGAACTCTTCTCCCGAGGGACGAAGAATCTCGGCGAAAACAAGAGGACTTTTGGCACGAGCGATGGGATCCGGGAGTACATGAGGACTCAGATCGTCTTGATGAGACCAAGGTCTGCTCTGCCCATCTTGGGTCAAAACCGGTCCGCGCTCGACCACGTCTGGGAGAATCCTTCTCTTTACCTGGACCTTCTCGCCCCCGAGGACGTGGCCAAGATAATCGGAGACGGACTCGCGGCTGGTCTGGCTGATGGCCGGTACTATAGGCTTCTCGAGGAGCTATTAAAGCCCGGCCATTCGCACTTATTGGAGTGTGCATCGGACCTTATCTTGCCATACAGCAAGCATGCATCCGTCAAGGAGATATGGGAGAGGGCGCGCCAGCACTCCAACAAACCCGGCTATCCCACAACCACGTTGACAGCGCTTTCATTGGCGTGCGGCCCGCGAAAGCCCAACATGCAAACGCTACGATTTCTGGTGGAGCGGCTTCATCTGGATGTCAACGAACCCTCTGCGGTCCTCAAGGAGAACGGCCACTCCGACCCCGAACTCAGGGATCTCTGTATCGTCCCTGGTGGAACCGCTCTCCATGTGCTAGCATCGGCGAGCGACTGGTGGCAGCTGGAGGCGATGAGATATCTCGTCGCCAAAGGAGCCGCCATCAACGTGCGAGACGAGGAGGGCCGCACTCCGCTGCACGTGGCCGCGCGAGGCGCCTACCCGGTGAAGCTCCAAGACGACGAACTCTTGGGATACTGGAAACTGGCTGCCGTGCGCATCCTCCTGGCAAACGGAGCCGATCCAAACCTTCTGGACAATGACGGGCTGTCGCCTCTTCACAGGGCGGCGGACGCGCCACAAATCATGCAGGAGCTGCTTGACAACGGCGGAGATGTCACGGTCGGGTCGGAGAGCCCGTTGTTCCATGCCATCTACGAACAGAATCTCGCTACGCTGGAGCTGCTTCTCCATCGCCGACTAAGTGTCGACACACTTTTTGAAACCCGTCACATCCAAGAGCTGGATTGCTCGCTCAAAGAGCCACGCAACATGTACGCGCTCCTATGCGCAGCCTATGCCGCGAAGCCGGGGAACCCCGTCTCTAGATCAGTGCCACTGCTCCGCGCGCTGGTCGAGGGAGGAGCCAACTTGTATCTACCACTGAACGACACGGAAACGCTGATTCACTTCCTCTTCCAATACGCGTCCCCCGTGGTCCAGGATGCGTTGCTGGGCGAGCCGTGCCAGTCTCGGATCGACTTCAACCACGGCGATCAGCGTGGCCGGACAGTGCTAATGGCCGCTTGCAACTCGCAAATGTGGCCTGGACAGCCACGCAGAGGCCCAGACGAGAAGCCAAGGGTGGTCGCACCGCCTCTCTTGATGCTCAATCTCGGCGCGGATGCCCTACTGGTCGACAGTGACGGGAAATCAGCGCTGCATCATCTGTTGCACAACCCGACGACGCCAGACGAGCTTCTTGTTCAGTTCACCAATCGCCGCAACGTCGAGCCCGCGCTCCAGATGAAGGATAAAGACGGATTCTCGCCTCTTCACTACGCCCTCCGCTGGTTACGTCCCACAGTCTGCGACGCGTTGCTCTCCAAGGGGGTGAATGCGCTGGAACCAGCCCCGACCGGCCTCACGGGGCTGCATTACATAGCGAGTCAGTGCCTACAAGTCATTCGAAACACGGACACGGATGGAGTTCTCGCCATGCGGTTCCGGAATCTTCCCCCCGACTTTTTCAACCAATGTCAAGCCCTCTGGCAAAGGCTCATCGCAGATGGCATCTCCATCAACGCGACCGACAAGGCGGGGAACACTCCGCTGCACACGTATCTGTCATTCTCAAAAACGGCATCTCTCGCCGTCAAGCCACCTGTGAGCCCTCTCGACCACTACGACGAGCTGTTCCCGGCCGACAGCGGTGTCGACGTGTTCGCGGTGAACAGCGACGGCGAGACGGCATTGCACGTCATTGCGAGACGAGACAAGCCTCGCAGCATGGGGAACTTGGGGAAGAGTTACGACGCGGACCTATTTCGCGCAATGATGGACAAGGGGCTGGATCCCCTGAAGGAGGACGCGAGGGGCAGGAGCGCGCTGGATGTGGCGAGTGCGTGTGAGAAGGACGACATTGTTGGCATGTTGGGGAGGAAGTAGGAATGATCTGTGGATATTGGATAGGACACGGTAAAGAAATCTAGAAGCCTTGCATCATCACGCGGATATGGATAGCAAGCACCCTCTAAAATACGGTGGACCATCCGACGTCGACGTCCTAGACGGCGTCCCGCCCTAAAAATCAGGGCTGAGCAAGGCTAAACCATGCGACGATTACGAGTGGCGTGCATTCGGGGGGCGAGGGGAGGGAATGGTGATGTGGTTTGGTAACGTGCCTTTGAGGCTTGGGGGATGCAGGACTGACTGTGAAAGCAGGTGTGGTGATGGGATTGGCGGATTGAGGGCATCAAGACGTGGACATGGAGGATGGTATAATGTAGTAGGGGCGAGGAGTATAAGAAGTCTGATGCATTTCTGAGTATTCCCATCAAAAATCACTTCACTGCCATCGTGAGTAGGGAGCCTAGATGGCCGAATTTGAGTGCTAATTTGGATTGTACCCTGAGTTTGCAGCGACGGGTGCCATATCGAACCTCTGCATACCCAGCCTGGCGAGTGCTTGAGCGGCGCCAAGTACTGCCGCACTCACTACCTCGCCTGCAACAAGTAAATGACCTTCACCATTGTATTCGGGTGAATTCTCTCATTTACTTTGATGGGGTCTGATTTGGAGCGTGGCGATGAAAACGAGGGGGGATAATGCAGATGGATGTTGGAGATTGAATCACGTTGAACACGGCATAATCAGATGGACGTGCAAATAAGAACATGTACATGGGATAATAGACAAATATAGCAACATATCATCCATCACAGGAACATTGGAGTCGCAAGCAGATGAACAGGCAGTTCGAGGATGAAGTTTTGTCGTCAGCACATATAGTCAAGTGCACCATGAAAGAGACGTCAATTCGTTCCACAAATCAACAAATGAGTGACGACGGATGGAGAGAAGCCAACATAAATATGATAAAATAAAGCATCTTTTTCTCTCTATTTTCTTTTTCTTGACCAATCTCTCGGACAAAACCACCACATCCGGTTCCTCCGAGCATCTGGTTGCTCCGAAGAGATCGAGGCACGTCAGATGGCAGCCTGTTGCAGCTGAGATTCACAGCCAGAACTGTACGATACACGGACCAAGACAGGAACAGACGGGTCACTGTCCCAAAGCATCGACATTGAGTCACGGACGCCATGGGGGATATAAACAGTCTTCATGAGCCGCGTTGCTATCCCAACCGGTCTGATTGGGCATCACGAGACATTCATGTTTATCCCAGGGACCTCGAGGACTGTAGCTGCATATCTCCCTGTTCTTGGAATCAGTTACGGATGGTAGAGACATCTCCTACACCTCCTCAAGAACCTCCCCTGAACATGCCCTGCCACGCTAGTGTTTGCCATCAGGCACCCAACATCACCCCCAGCCACCGGAGGCAGCCCAGCAACGCGTACACTACCTCTTCAAACATAACGACCCCTCCGACCTCTTGATCCGAGGCTGCTCCGCAAACGGGACGTCAGCTCCGGGTCTGTTCCAGAGAACAGCCTCGTTCAAACGGTCCTGTTCAGCCGAACTGGCTGCTGGCTGCCACCTCTCCGACCTCAAGCAAACGCCAAGACCGATCCACGCCGCGTTGCTGTTCTGAGAACACAGCTGGCCGGGTCCGTATATAAGAGAATACTTGCTTGTGTTTTCCAACTTTCCTTTCTTCCTCGCCCACCCTCCTCGCGAAGTGAAGAAACGCCACCACAAGCCCTTTCTTCTCTCGCGCTTCCTCTCCCGCGCTTCCTCATACCATCTCAAAAGAACAAAAAAAACACACAAAAACTGCCCTAATCGTAGACTGAGCCACTACACGATGGGAGGTCACACCATCGACATCGGCGGCAGCGCCTTTACCATGGACTTTGAGGGCCAGCTGCGCAAGGCCTTCGTCCACCAGGCCGACTTCCCCAAGGAACTCGCCTACACGAGCAACATGGACAAGTGGGCCAAGATTGCCGACGGCTCGTACCAGACCTCGCACGAGGTCGCCATCATCGAGGCCACGGCCAAGCAGGTGGTTTCCCAAATGCCATCCGGAACCTCCATCGTCGACCTCGGCGCCGCCAACTCGGCAAAGTACGAGCCGTACGTCGGGGAGTTTGTCGCCCAGGGCAAGGCGTGCACCTACGTGCCGCTCGACATCCAAAACGACTCGCTCGCCGACCAGGTCAAGCGCGCAAAGGCAAAGTTCCCCGGCCTCGAGGCCTACGGCATCTGGGGCAGCTTCCACCACGGCGACGAGTACTTTGCCCAGATCGCCGGCGCGCGCCTGTTCCTGTCGCTGGGCTCCATCTTCTACAACGGGCCCGACGAGGTGGCCGAGGAGCGCTGCAAGAAGTTCAGGCAGCACCTCCGCCCTGCCGATCGCCTCATCGTCGGCCAGGACGGCCCCTCGGGTCTCGAGACGACCACGGCCACGGACCCCTACGGGACCGACAACTACAAGGCCTTCTTCAACGGCTACCTCAACGCCATCCACGTCGAGGCCGGCATCGCCGCCGAGGCCGAGGACTCGTGGACTTGGACGAGCAAGAATGACAAGTCCAAGCACTACTTTGACGTGGTCGCCAACGAGGACATGGTCTGCCGCAAGTACGAGGGCCTCGTCGTCAAGGCCGGCACCACGTACCAGATGTTCAAGTCGTGGAAGCGCAGCGAGGCCGAGATCCACGACATCTCCTAGAAGGAGGGTCTCACCGTCAAGCTTCTCGGCAAGGCTCCCGGCTCAGGGATGCGGCAGTTCATTGTCCAGAACTAAGGACATCTGAGTCGCCAAACCACTCGATAAGGGGAAGATGAGATGAGATGACATGATGGATCATTCTCAGGGACGAATCGAATTGCAGATTCGGACTGGGAATTCGGAAAAAGAACAACACAACGAACAACTGGGCGAGGGGATATCGGAAAGGACGCTCTGACGACTTCACGGGGCAGCACAGGTTGCAACTCGAGGGCTGGAGGCCGGGATGGATCTCTGGAGGCTTGGGGGGTTCGGAATCGCGAATGGTAGTTGTCTGGCTTTCAGATACTGCAATACAAAACACTCGACTTTTCATGCATTGTCTGCAGTTGTGAGTTGATAACCTACGGTTTTGAGACGGCTTTGTGGATGAATGTTGACATGAACGATGATGGAAATGATATATGGTGGGTAATGTAAAGCTACAAACTGGAAATCCGTTGTAGAATAAATGCACTGGAATTGCGAGACTGGAAATAATGAATGAGGGAGGCGTGGATTACTGTCTGGTCGAGATGACGACAAGAGTCACTTGTGATATCTGCATCGTTTAATTGAATTGCTCGGTGCCAGCCCGTAAAGTTGGCGGGAGCGACCACGGACGACCTCACGCTTGGCTTCTTCTCAATGCACTCGTCGGTGACGATGCCAGGCTGATAGCTTGTTGTATAGGCTTCATAGACTCATGTTAAGAAACAATCTTCATGCTCAGATCAAGAACCCGTCGAGCCGAGCAACCTCCGATACAACCCCCAAGCCTCATACGTCCGCGACGGATACCTGGCCGCATCAACCCTCGCCAGCTCCCCGACAGTCGGGCCATGCTCAGCAACCGACTCGTCTACCTCCGTATAGTCGTACACTCGCGCGTCGGCGTCGGCAACCAGTCGATCCCGCAGCGCAAAGAAGAGCTGGTAGATCTGGTTGTCCCGCCACCTCGAGCCCGTCAGCGCGGTCAAGGCGCCGACAATGGCCATGCCAAAGGGGCCGTATTGGACAATGTTGCCGTACACGTCGCCGTCGCCCGTCTTGCGCTCCGGGGACGTCATCCTCTGCGTCGCCGCCGCAATCTCGTCGTCAACATTGGCATGGGGAATCACCCGCCCGTCGACGTCCTCTTCCTTGATGGCCTCGAGCATCCACTTCAGCACCAGGTCGGAGAGCACCTCGTTGGGCTCAATGACCTTGCTCGCCCACGTCCACCGCGCGAGCAGCTGCTCCAGGCGGCCGCCGCCGAAGACGCGGAAGAAGCGGAAGCGCTGCCGGCCCAGGTCGTAGTGCACGCCGGGGAACCAGCGCTGGACGATGCCGGAGCCGGCGGGCCGCCCCGGGCGGGAGTTGCGGCTGGCGAGGCACGGGGGGAACACGTAGAAGTTGTCGTGCAGCGAGACGGCGTGGCGCACCAGCTCGACGACGCTCGACACGTTTTGGTCGTGGAACCGCGGCCAGTCGAGCCCCACGCCGCCGACGAAGTCGGGGATGCCCAGGCTGCCGACCGTGTCGAAGAGGCCGAGGAACTTTACCGGCGGCACCAGCTTGGGCGCGTCAGCCTCCTCGTCGCCAACGAGCGGCCAGCTGGCCCTCCGGCGGAACTGCGTCGACTGCGGCGAGTGCGGGTTGTTGACGGCGTCGTCGGAGCGGTACATGCGGTAGACCTGGCGGCAGAGCAGGTCCGTCGCGGCGGCGTCGACAGTGCCGTCGGGCTTCTTGACGGGCTTGACGACGCCGCAGTTGTTGATCATGCCGGCCACGGAGCGCACCATGTATGCGCCCCTGGAGAGGCCAAACATCCAGACCTGGCGGTCGGGGTAGCGGTAGTGCTCGACGATGAACCTATAGGCCGCGATGCACTGCGCGGCAATGTCCTGGGCCGTGACGCCGTTGAAGACGTAGCTTGCCATTGTTAGCAGCGCGGCCGGCCTCGCGTCGACGCAACCTACTCGAGAAAGGTGCTCTCCAGGCCGACTCCGTGGATGTACCAGGCCTTGTCGGGCAAGACGTGCACGTCCGTGTCGTTTACACTTTCAATGTCGATGCCGACCATCTTGGCCAGCAGATAGATGTTGGACCTTGTGTCCGTCTCGCGGCCGCACCAGCTGCCGTCTGCGAGGAGGATGAGCGGTGTTGATTCAGACATGACCCAGGCGATGAAGTCACTCGAGAGGAGAATATTTGTTGAGAATATGTGAGATTCTCATTTCATCCTCAACACACGACCTCTTTATACACTCGCCTGCCGTGGCCCGATGTGACCTCGCAATGGAACCACCGCCCGGGAACCTTCCCCAACCTGACTGTTCGGGGGTCGATACGACGAATCAATCACGACGAAACTTTCCAATGGTGTGAAGGGAAAGCACGCTGGACAAGGAATATGCACGCATACGTCAGTACAGCGTCAGTCTGAGCAGCGCCTGGTTTCATCGACCAGTTTATGGTGCATGGAGAGATTAATGGTTGAATACATGATGAGATGCGGTAGTAATGTGTATTCTGGTCGGGTTAGCAGCGATATGGAGGAGAGGACGGACAAGAGAACATTGAAGAGCTGATCGTGATCGACAGCTCCGAATCTTTGGTGTTGAAGCGCGAGTGGAGGACGGCAATTGATTGGCCCGTCAGGTCCTCACCTTCTCTCCAGATTGTGCAGGAAATGGTCCTCTTGTCCGCTCGGATATTTGGAGACATGGATGTTCATTCCAATCGTGTTTGCATGAGCTAAACAGCGTGGCCTCATTCGTAGTCCATTGATTACGTCAGACTGACCGCGCACTGTTGCCTTGGAACACGATAAGTACGACTGCGCGGGAGAGAGCTGTCTCTGAAAATACGGATAGATTAATAAATTATAATTATAATTAAAATAATTTATATAGAGAATTAAGGTTATTATACTATTCTATACTGCTATTAGTATAAAGTTAAGTTTTGAAAATATAAATAAAATAATTTAGGGACTGTTTTAAGTATATTTATTAAGTACCTCCTCAGTACTTAAGTAGTTCGTAAGTATATCTATATACTCCCTCACGCCACGGCAACTGAAACCTTCTCAACAACACAGAAACCAGCACAAAACGCATCTTCGGCTGCAGGCATGGCGTCCTCCTCCATCGTCAACTTTTCCCGCCGCGCGTCGTACAGTTGGGACGAAGTCCTCCAGCTCCTCGACGCCGAATCCGTCAAGAACCTGCGCCTCGCCAACAGAGTCCTCCGGGACGAATCCCTCCCGCGCTTCACGCAATTCCTCGAGGCCAAGACGACGGACCTCGGCGCGGAGAGCCTCCGATCGCTCGCCGCCCTGGCCGCGCATCCCCTCGGCGCCTCGGTCAAGCGTCTGACCGTCGTGGATGCCATCTACGACACGTCCGTGAAGGAGGAGGTGCTGGCGTCGGGCATGTCTACAGAGACGGAGCCGACGGGCGTGTTTGAGACCCAGACCTGGCACGACTGCACCCAGGAGGAGCTGCTCTCGACGCGGGCCGACCTCGAGTGGCTGAGGGCGAGGCTGGATGAGCAGCGAGAGTCGGAATTCGACACCGTCGCTGACGCGTTCGCCCGTGCCCTCAAAGGATTCCAGACCTTGGACCTTCTGGCATTGGACGCCATCCTCTACCAGAGCCCGACGCTCAAGGAGTCGACGCTGAGAGGCAAGTGGTCGAGCAACTGGCGGCGAGCCTCGCACGTGTGCCGCGTCACTCTGTCGGCCATGGCGAGAAGCGGCGTCCAGGTCAAGGCGCTGAAGCTGTTTTCCGATACGTTGCGTTGCAGTGTGTCGGTATACGGCCTCGAAGCGCACATGCAGAGTCTTCGGGATGATGGTTTTGGGCGCGTGGGTGCATATGTCACCAGCCTCTCCATCAGCATCTGTCGAGAGACCAGCCCAGACCAAGCAAGAGGGCCCGAAGACGAGACCCTCGCCGGGGTCGCAGACCTCGTGGACGAGATGCCAAACCTCGCCTCGCTCGAACTTCACTACTACCGCTCCAGCAACCAAGCAGACGAGCCGTCCCTGTTCCGCACCATCGCCCCGCGCATCCATCTCGCGGCGCTGCAGAAGTGCGCGCTCCGCGGCGTCGTCGCCGACCGGGAGTCGCTCCTCCAGTTCCTCGGGCGGCACGCGGGGCTCGAATCCCTCGAGCTCAGCAGCGTGCACGCCGACGCCGAGTGGGCGCCGCTGCTTGCGCAAGCAATCAGTCTCCTCCCGCACCTCAAGTCGCTGCACCTCTCCAACCTCTGGCACTCGACGCTGACGAACCTGCACCCGGCGTGGGACAGCGGCGTCGCGCTGAAGCGGGAATGGAGCTATCCCTTCACCGGGCACGTGAAGATGGTGCACACGCTGGTGCTCGACGAGGCCCATCTCAAGCAGGGGCGCATCGCATTCCGGCCCAAGCCGCGCGGGCTCCCGCTCGGGTCGCCGGGCCTGTACCGGTGGATGAAGACGAGCCAGAGGGACTACGGGCCTCCGTAGCGGCGTGGGCTAGAGATTAAGGTGTGACGTGACGGGTGGTGGCCGTGGCGGGAAAAACGGGTGGTGCCATGGACTTGGAGGGGGGGAGCAGGAAGAAGGACGAGGATTGACTAGGCATATTAAATAGACGTTACATTGCTTGAGACGGAGGATGAGTTGAAACCATTGTCGAACCGATGCCGTCGAAACACCAAAGAGCGTCGCGGATATCGACGTCCCAAGGATGGCGCCGATCACCGTCTGCCACACGAACGACTTTCAGCCTCTGGACGAACGGACGGGAAACATGGTCAGATCATGACAGATGATTGGAGACAACGCCACACAGACCGTCCGTCCTCGTTCGCGGCATGAATCGCGTCGATGCTCATTACGGTCGGCCTAGCCGGCTCCCGGCTCCCCCTTTGATCGTCGTTGGGGCCTATCACGCAGGGGCTTCCGGACAGGCTTCCGCGACGAATGAGCAATTCCTTTCAGGGCCCTGCATCTTTCAGGGCATGTGTCAAAGGCCGTCAGGGTCGCTGGCTAACGTCGACCTACGCTCTGCCGGCGCGGCGCTACGGGCGCCACCAGGGCGACGCTCACGCATCTCTTGGAGCGTTTTCATCGTACGAATATCCGTTACGTCTTCCCGGCTTTCTCTTCCTTTCTTATTACATCCCTATCCGTACTTCTCGACATCTCGGTTCCTCCCAATGCCCTCCCTCCGCTTCCCCAGCTCGTCCCCCAGCCCTCCTCCTCCTCCTCCTCCTCCCCCGTCATGATCGACCTCCCCCTCCCGCCTCTCCTCCTCCTCCGGCAGCCAACATCATGGCTGGGGAAACGGGCCCCATCTCGGCGTCGCTGCCCGTCGACATGGTCATTGCCGGCTTCTTCGCCGTGGCCTGCTACAACTGCGTCGAGATCCTCGCCTCGCTGCTCAACCGCTTCAAGCGGCGCGACGGGCTCTACTTTTGGAGCATGATCGTGGCCACGATGGGCATCGTCCTGCACTCGGTCGTGGTGCTGCTGCGCTACTACTCGCTGGGGCCCAACTTCCCGCTCTGCGTCCTCACCTGCGTGGGCTGGTACGGCATGGTCACCGGCCAGGCCGTGGTGCTCTACTCGCGGCTGCACCTCGTCGTGCCCGACCGGGCCAAGACGCGCTGGATCCTCGTCATGATCGTCGCCAACTTTTGCCTGCTGCACGTGCCCGTCACGGTGCTCTTCCTCGGCAGCAACACGCGCGACTCGGCGCGCTTCCTGCCGGCCTTCAACGTCTACGAGCGCGTGCAGCTGGCCGGCTTCTTCGTGCAAGAGTCGGTCATCTCGGGCCTGTACATCTACGAGACGGCGCGCGGGCTCAAGCCCATCTTCGCCATCAAGCGGGCCATGGAGCGCAAGGTGATGCGCCACCTCATCGTCGTCAACGTCGTCGTCATCCTGCTCGACGTCAGCCTGCTCGTCACCCAGTACCTGAGCCACTTCCAGATCGCCACCACCTACAAGCCCGTCGTCTACAGCATCAAGCTCAAGATGGAGTTTGTCGTGCTCAACAAGCTGCTGCTGCTGGTCCGCCACGGCGAGTGCAACTGCGCCCACGTTGGGGAGCCGGCCGGGGGAGGAGGAGACGTCTCGGGGCCGGAGCATCTCGAGTGTCCCTTTGATCGAGACGGTCCGAACCGGCCGACCGAAGACAACGGGATCCAGCTGCACAATGTTTCCGGCGCCGCTGCCCCGCCACCAGCCACCACCGCCCGCAATCCCAACGAGTCTCCCTTTTCCTGGTTCGACATGACGGACACGTACTGTAAGTTTTTGCGTCGGACATGTCTTCACGGCCCTTGTTGAAACCTGACAGATCGCAAGGAAGCGCCGTCACGCGGCGACAGCAATATTTCGACTCGCGAGCTCGTACACGCCTAATCGATGGCTTCGACGCCCGACGAGGCAGCAGTTGGCTCCAATGCTGCGACTCGACCCGAGGCTCGCCAGTCTTACTGGCCGAGAATATCGCAACTCCAAAGGAAAGACGCGTAAAGGATTCAACGCATGCGTCGTCGATTACATACTGTCTCGGCCCCGAGTCGATCAACCAGTTGCGTCGAGGACACGGTCGGATTCATGCCCAAGCTGAATCCATTCGAGGGCCCATACTCCGTGTCCTCCAGCACACGCACCCCGAGAGGGTTGCAGCCATCCCTTCTGAAGTTCTTGCAGCCGTGTACACGCTACACTGGACATGCATGCCAGACTGGATGAGATTTTACTACCACGACGTGTATGTAGACGCCATGTACATCAATCAACATGCCGAGCCGCGGCTAGAAACGACGATGCAGGACCTCAATCCAGCGCTTGCGACTCTGGCCTCGAGGCCAGCCATATCTGTCTACTCTGAGATTATACCAGTACCCATTATTGAGTCGTCTTTTCAGACTGCGCCAATGTTGACTTTGCTGGTAAGCAAGGCGGCAGATGCTCTACGCAGCTCCACGCTGTTCAAAGGCGCTACGCTCTCTGGCGGAGGCCAGAGGCGAATTTTAACAGATGCTTCAGGCACGAAGCGTGACGAGGCCAAAGCCGGGCAGTCAGCCCTAGTGGCGTACCGGGCGAGCAAGGGAATCTGGAGTTGGCCTCAGTGATGCGATGCGACTCTCTGGAGGGACTGGAATCGATTATAGATTGCCGTCGGGTCGGCTACGATTCGACGCTGCCCTGAACAATTCGATCAGTAAATTTTAGTTACACTACAATATGTCAGACATCAGTCAGCCAAGTACTTCAGCCTCGCGGTGTTGAGGACCCATGCCGGCTGACATTCCTACTTGCCATCTACTCTCCTCATTGGGTATTAAGCATCTCATTGGCAAATTCCCTTTCCAGTCAGACCCCAGACATTCGCCTTTGCAGTGACTCTCCCCGGCATTCGCGAGGATGCCGCTTACGCCCAACGCCCACCAAAATAAGCAACGGGATAAGCATAGCCCAAAGCCAACCAATCACCGACCAACAACACGCAAGCCCAATTCTCGGCAAGATTTCGCCGAGAAGGATGGGGATGAAGCACTGCCGAGACCGAAGCGAGGGGTGTTTGCTCGGGTGGCCCCCAACTGCCGCGAAGGATCCATCTGCAGAGCGCTGAGCGGAAGCTGGGGTGGCCAGGGCTGCAGGACATGCTGGGAACTCGCCCGTGGTTCCCTGGAGAAACCCTTCATTTGTCCGCTCGGTGGAAATCCCGCATGTTAGGTGCATGTGGTCAGGCGGCCAGATGCTGTGCAGCGTTAGTGATGGATGCATTCAGTCAGCAAACAAGTCCCACCTCTCTGTATGAGGAGTTTAAATATTTGGAGTTGGCCCTTTGCTCTGATGCATTAGATAAAGGCCGTATAAATACTACGTCTCTTAGCGAAACCTCGTGGGCATGTCCAGTCAAGCTCTGCAGTAAGAAAAGACCCAGCCAACAGGATGCATCGGCTCGTCTTCTTGTCGCTTGCACTGGCCTGGGCAACCCTGCTGGGTTACGCATCGGCTCGACCCTATTCTCAGAATGAACAGTGAGTGCTCTATACCCATGAGACGTATCCTCGAGCGACTTACAGCTCACATGCTGGGGATAGACGTGCCGTAACTGCAGGTTTCCAAGATGATATACCCAACATCTCCCCTCGAAACACATTCGGTCTCTTCCGTCGCGCAGAAGGCTCCTTGTGCCGGGGCCTGTGCAACAAGGTATCCTCTCTCCTGGTGAGCAGCAACATTGAAGATGACGGCCCCTTCAAACGAGACCTCATACAGAGAGCATTGGGCAATATCCCAGACAACAGAAACGACTTCATAGTCGATGCGTTTGCCGACACATCAATGATCAAAATCTCCCCAGAGTTGGAAACCGATACCACCTCGGTCTTTAAGAGGTTTACAGGGCCGAGCTTCAACATGGGGACCCAATACCTCTGCGGCTGCACCTTGCTCGTCGTCGTCTCCGAGGAGGCGGCCTACATGGCCCATTTCTTGTACGGACATGACCCTGCCCCCAAGTGACGCTCCTGACCCTGAACAGCGAGGACCAGGCGTTTGACACCAACACCGACGACGTGGACGTCCAGGCAGGCTTCCAGGAGCACGTCATCGACTTCCTTCGAAAAAGAAGACCATCCACGCTCAACGCCGGCCTCGTCGGCGTCAAGAGCTCATTCAAGACGGGCGTGCGCGCCCTCATTATGACGCCGCAAAAGGAAGCCGAGGCGGCCGTCGACGTGGGCAGCACCGACCACGAAGACGACAGCGTCACGTACCTGGACGGCATCAACTACGAAGTGCAGGTCAACCAGCTAATGGCCGAGGTCAAGGCCATCCTGGGCGAGGAGACGCCCGTCGAGATCACCACGTACCAGGCCGTCAACGCGGCGACGGACCAGGGGGAGAGCTTGTTGTACACGACGGCGCGGGGACACGCGTATTTTCAGTACGGGGGTTCGGAGCCCGAGGCTGGTCAGGACTTTGCGAGGTTGTTCTTTGAGGATCGGGTCGTGTGGGAGGTGAAGTGGGAGGCGGAGGAGGAGGAGCCTGAGGAACCACCCAGTCAGGCGACCCCGCGAGCAGATGCGGGCGTGGTAAAGAGACAAGATGAAGGCTCGGCTGCGGCAAATGTCACCAAGGTCGTTATCGGGGAAAGCGTCTTTACGCTGGGCCCGACGCCATCAGTTGTGACGGTCAGCGGTGTCGCTGTCACGCTGCAGTCCGATAGCGTCGTCGTTGCCAGCCAGACGCTGAACTTGAGCGGGGACGAGGATGAACACGTCTTTACTGACCAAGGACTCACCTTAACGCTCGACAGGGAGCCCGTGCAAACCTCGGCCTCGACCACGTCGATGGAGGTTACAGTCACTCCGGCGAGCACTTCAAGTGCCTTCTCGACAGGCTCGTCAGCACAAACGACAAACCCAGACGCCTTCCCATCCACCGTCTTCACCATCCCACCCTTTGTCACAACCACAACAACCACCACCGCACCCAACGGCGAAATCCACGTCACCACCATCACCGGCACGACCGACTCAGCCGGCATCCTCGTCCCAGTAACGACCCTCTCCTCCGCCGAAGCAACCAACTCCGCTAGCGCCCTCGCCGCCCAGCTCTCCTCCGTCTCGAGCGCCGTGCTCGCCTTCTCCCAGAACCCGTCCGACCCGGCAAGGGCTACGGCCGCGTCCGACGCCATCCACGCGGCGCAGGCGAGCACCCACGACTTCGGCGAGGACCTCGCCGTCGCGCTGGCCGGGCTATGCTTCGCCTTTTGCGCGGCGGTGGCGAGCGCGGCGGGGACGCTGGGGGCTCTGGACGCGGCGGTGGCGGGCGTCGTTGCCGGTGCGGCGACGGTTGGGAGTCTGGGGGCGCTGCTCGTGCCGCTTGGGGAGACGGCTTCGGAGCTCGAGGACGAGGCTAGTCACTCTACGAGCGAGGCTGCGTCGGAGACGTCGTGTCTGCCGACCACAGTGACGGATTACGAAGTGGTTTGCGCCACGGGCGTCGTCGGAGGCGATCAGACGACGACGACGTGCAGCACCGTCAGTTCCTTGACGGTGGCTTCGTGCAGCGCGGTTGCAACGGCGGTTACTTCGTTTGAGGGAGGCTTTTGTCCTCTTCACCGACCTTCGCCGGGGCCGGTTTCGGTGTATTCTTATCCTGGGTTCGAATCGCTTCCGGTCACGACGACGATTTGGATAACGAGGGCGAGCAGTACGACTGCAGAGCCATCCAGGTATGTGCCGTGACTTGGTCGCTTGTAGGATAGAGGTCGCTGACTGTCGTGTTTTTAGCACATTTGCGACGTTAGTCTCGACGACTGTGAGCTCGACGGGATCGGCTTCTCAGTCTGGAACAACGTCAACCACAACACAGCCCACCTGTCCGTCCAACACGCAATCATGCGACGAATGTTCCGGTGCCATGATGAACGGACAAGCAACTTGCCGAGACTCGAACAATTGCCCCTGCATTCCCAGCATCAACACCCCAGGTTTCGACTGCGGCTCTCAACAGTCGTGCGAGCTCAACGGCTGCGACGGCGCCTGGGAGAATGGCCAGGCCACTTGCAGAAGCGCTTTTAGAGGATGCCAGTGTCTCCCCTCGACAGACACTCCCGGATTTGATTGCGGCGCCCAACAATCGTGCGAGCTCAACGGCTGTGGCGGTGTATTCAACAACGGCGAGGCGACGTGCACCAACGCCTTCAAGGGCTGTCACTGCCTTCCATCGACGGACACTCCCGGCTTCGACTGCGGCGCCCAACAATCGTGCGAGCTCAACGGCTGCGACGGCGTCTCCAACAACGGCGAAGCAATCTGCACCAACGCCTTCAGGGGCTGCCACTGCCTCCCGTCGACCGACACGCCCGGCTTCGACTGCGGCGCCCAACAGTCCTGCGAACTCAACGCCTGCGCCGGCTGGTTCCACGACGGCCAAGCAACGTGCACATACGCCTTCCGGGGCTGCCAGTGCCTGCCCTCCATCGATACCCCGGGCTTCGACTGCGGCGCCCAGCAGTCCTGCGAGCTCAACGGCTGCGCGGGCGCCGTCGACTCCACCGGCACGGCCACCTGCCAGCTCGCATTCCGGGGCTGCCGCTGCCTCCCCAGCGTCGACACCCCGGGCTTCAGCTGCGGCAGCCCGCAGACGTGCGAGAACAACGGGTGCAACGGGCGGGGGGACGGGGCCGGCGGCGCGGCGTGTCGGGACGCGTTCCGCGGGTGCGCGTGCGTGGCGAGCGCGGCGACGCCCGGCTTCTGCGGCTCGCTGGGGCGGTGCTCGTTCGGCGGGTGTCGGGGCGTCGCGGTTCCGGGGCAGCAGTTTGGCGTGTGCCAGGACGCGTCGCACAGGGGGTGCAGCTGCATTCTTGACGCGCAGCCGCCGCCGCCGCCGCCTCCTCCTCCGCCGGAGCAGACGGGGGATTTCTGGACGCTGCGACTGTTTGGGGGGCAGCAGTGCGAGGCAAGTTCGCCGTCGTTGCTGGAGCAGAATGGACGGGGGCCGAGCCAGTGCTTCGAGACGTTTGGGGGGTATCGGTCGTGGTGTGCGCCGGTGAATCGGTGGCCGGGCTCGCTCAAGGTGTACTTTTACGATCGGGAGGGCTGTCAGGGGTCGCGCTTGACGCTGGATATCACAAACGTAGGATGTCCGGGGGAGATTCTTGGGGGAGTTGGGTGCTATGAGGATGATTTGTTGAAGTCGTGGCGGGTTGTGAATTGGAATGAGTGAGGAATGGCAGAATATTTGTGGTGTTTGTTTTTGCAGGTGCGATGGGCAAGCCGTGGAAGGCCGCATTCTAAATCTTCATGTCTGCCTCGATTATTCGTTCGCATCACCAATCACGAATTATTTCAATCCTGATCCAACAACCGCCCCCGGGCACTTTCTCGTCAGTCTCTCGTACCAAGAAATTTACGTATGCTCATTCAATTCCAACTTGAATCTGCGTGTCTCGAAGTTACCCTTGAGTTCAAGCATTGAATACGTACCAGAAACAACAGCAACGCTTTCTGTACGTAATAATTACACTAAATTACCTACGGATACGCAATTGAAATAACGAATCTCTTTTCCATGCGCTAGTCAGCCTCATTATTGCATTGAATGGAGCTCAATGTGAAGTTTTTCCTTGTTAATCTCGTCGTGTAGGGTACCTCCGAAAGGTCTGATGGAGCGGCAGTAAAATTTTAGGCGGTCAGAGTCAGAACCGCGGACCCACTCTCGAGGGTATAAAACCTCGACACGTCTCGTTCCCTTTGGTCTTTTCTTCTTTTCTTCTTCATGTCGACAATACTTCAGTCAGTTGCCCCTACCTCCTCCTCCGCCGAGCTCATCGCTAACCTCCCCCCCAGGAGAATCATTTCTATAGTATTCGACCTTCTCTTGGTTCCTAACAAGAGCCACAGATCCCACCCTGGTTGATGAGTGTATATCCTCGACATCCTAGAGTGAATACCCGGTCCTCTCGCTCTGTCCGCAAGGACGGCGGCATCGTTCTCTGAGCGGCTGCTGTATAGAGAGATGTCTTCCTCTTGATGATCTCGACCCTGTTTGCGGTCTGCCTTCGGGCGCGCGTTCAGGGTGGGTGTCGATGGACGTCTGACAGGCGTGTTTTTTCTTTCTCTTTTTCATTGCTGCCTGAGGCTTGCCTTGGGCGCGAGGAAGAAGTGTTGGGAGCTTTTGTTCAGCACCTGGCGTTTGTTGGGCTCGCGCACGTGTGATTTGTATCGAAGCAAGGCGTCATGGTGTCAGATAGATTCATATGGCAATCATGAGTGTTGCAGCATATCCGTAAAAATTGACGGCTTCTGCTTTGCTTCTCCAGGTTAGACCGAACAGCGGGACGATCCCGACGTGGAGGTGGAGAGCCAGCCTATCCTGAATTGTTCATTTTGTGACTTCATCCGAGAGATTACCCTGGTCTGGTTTCTTGCCTCTTCTCTCAAGACATCACGCAGTCACTGTCAATGGGTTTTGGAGTTGATGTTGGATCCTTCCCATACCCAGGCAGAACAGTCTTGACATTATTATCAAAACTTAGATTATGGGCCAATTTATTTTCTCCTCTCTTTCTCACGCCTTTTGGTCTTTGTCTAGTGCCCTCTATTCATTTGGTGTTTCGTTTCAAGTGCTCTTTCGCTGGTCATGTTCGGCTTCCTGTTGGACGGGAAAAATAAACAAACAGACGCACACACACAAAAAAAAAAAAACAAAAAAAAAAAAAAAAAAAAAAAAAAAAAAAAAAAAAAAAAAAAAAAAAGGGAAATACACAAATGAAATTCCTCACAGAGAAATATCGTCGCGGCATCCAACATTCGTCTCCCATTGCGGTTTGTTCTCGCTCACGACGTCAGCGGAGCTGAGATTGGCCGACTCATTCTGCTAGACGACGGTGACCTGACCTTCACGAGCCAAGACACGTCGCCGTATTCTTTCCACGCCGGCTTGATGGTTAAACGCCGAGAGAAACCGACGAGGGCGTCGTCAGAGTCGAACGTCCTAGTCCTGTCCTCCAAGCACCGTCGACGTCGCTCACCTGCTCGACACATAGCCTGCATTATCCGTCGCCTCGAGATCGCTCTTTGTGCGGCGCACCTCGGCGTCCTCTAGCTGGGAGCTTCTGGCATGGCCGCGCGCCGTCGGGACGCTGTCTCGCGAGATGTCGTCGTCGAGTAACATTTCGTACGACTGGGGACGGTTAACAAAGACTAATGTCCGATTCCGTGGCGGCCGACGATGGGACGCAGCGCCGTGCCGATGAGCTCGTCAGACTGCAGGTTCACCGAGTACCAGTCATCCGTATAGGGGAGGCAGAGCCTGTGCGTCTGGCTGGTGCTCTCAGGGAGGACGGCGGCTACCGTGAGCAGGTCGTGTCATGCACGTCCATCCGGATAAGGTGGCACGCTTCTTCGGCAAAGAGAGTTCGGTCAAGATCATCCGTGATGGACCATTGGATCTGGTCATTTGTGGTATGCACCTGAGTGCAACGGGAGCTCACTTGGACCGCATTGGGCAGCCAACATGTTATCAAACATCATGTCCTAGAGAGCTGCAACAAGCTGGCCGTACCAAGACGGATAGAGCAGCGGTACACCGGGAGCACCCCGCGGTCCAGCATGGCCTCTCTGCCCTCGTACCTGTGCCAGTTGGCATACGACTCCTGGGAGAGCTTACCGTCATATCGCACGGCACTCTTGTGAGGACAGTCTATCCAGTCGCGTCTCTGTGAAGGTGAGGTCGTCGGTCCGCATGGCCACTTCGATGTGAATGCGTCGGGGGGGATGGCGGCCTTTCGATCCTTGTCGACGCACCTCGATAACCGACTCCCGCGTGTCGTAGCCATAACAGGCCCATGATGGCCCAGCGTGTAACGAGGCTTGAGTTTGGGTATACCGATGAGGCACGTGTACTGCTTGAGGAGGTCCTCGGTCCTACATAGAGTCCCCGGCGACGATGGTGTATTGGAAGCTGTTGAGCAGGGTGACAACGCGGATAGCGTCGTGGTCCCTGACGGTGACGTCGACGCAGATACGGGAGTAGTTTTCAATGAAGGTTCCGAAATAAGATATTGAGACTGATATCGGGGGTGAGAGTAGACTTCAACCCAGAAGGGCGAGGAGTAGTCGTGAGGATCGGGCTCATCGAGGGGGCTCGGGCCCAGACGTTCTGGTATCTCATGTTGTAAAAGTCTGCCAGCCTGTGAGCTGATTCTGAGTAAACCCTTCGTCAGTGAGATCATTCAATATATCAGAGTGACAACTCTGTCTGGGTTTCTGGTTGGCCCTGAAGGCTGTGGTGGCTCCGACCCGTGAGAAGACGTCTTGTCCAGTCCTGGGCGCCTCCAAGGCTCAGCCAAAAAGGAAGAAACCAGGCCGTTCTCGAGAAGCACTATCAATGTACTAATACCTCTCTTGCAGAGCGTCATTTCTCACCAAACTACTAATATTGAAATCACCTGTTTTTGAATTGAAGTGTAACATGGCCCCTGAGGCCTCGCTCGTATAGCCCTGAAGTGAGTCGATGTCCTATCCCGACCTCAACCTTTCTCAGCGAAGTCAATATAATCAGGGAATTTTCTAAAGGAACAACGTCGTCGGGTAGTATATATTGAATAGCATCAGGGAGAATCAATTAACAGCCTAGGCCCGTGACAATTCTGACTCTGCCCCAGATGTTGCTGGTTTATGTTGCAAGCGAAGCTACATGTACTTCGATCTCCTACCTTTTGGCACAACGAGGGCATGTTTACGTCGCCCAACCAGTAGAATTGAGGACATCTCTTGTATCACATGTAGCTGAGATGGAAAGCTACGCACAACGCCAAAGTGTATCCGAAGTATGGCAGGATTTCCATCCTCCCGCAAGGGTATTCGAGCCATCTGCGGATCCGCAAGGGGCAAACCTCCTCCATCAACCCCCTTTCACAGGCTTTCAGACCCGAGTTTCCCCACATGTTCGCCTCATCATCGAGGACAAGAGTTGCCGCGGACGCCGAACGGTGTCAGCATATTGGCGCCCGGAACTCGCGGAAAAGGTTCCCCGTGAGGCTCACCATCAACACCAGAGAGCTTGGCCTCCAAGCAGTCTCTAACTCGGCTCGTGATGCAACTGGTTTCACAACACCACGCGGCAAGAAGGCCGAGCCGCAGGGGCCCATGTAACCCCCATGTTTCCCACACCCCGGATCCGGCAAGTCAGAGAGGTCATGCTACCAGGTGAGAAACACGCGTCCAGCGGTGTAGGGCGCCTCCAACAAAGTCATACAACGCGCGCGGGGTAAAGTGGTCTGCTCGCCGGCAGCCGTCACGTCACAAAGCCCGCGAGGGGTCACTTGCTCCCGTCAGGCTACCCGCGGCATCACACGACCGTGAGGGACATTGATGCTTGCTTCCCCACTGCCGCTATCGCGCTGGTCAGTGCCATTCGCCTCTTACCCCAATCTCTTACCACAATTGTTCACGGAATCCGGGGTGTCGTCCCACACTTACCCCAAAGTCACGCATTCCGGGGGCCTCGGTCACCATGTGTACCCCAAACTTCCACCTGGTCCGAGACGGTGGTATAAGAGGAGGCCCCGTACTCGTGCGGGAACTGTTGGAGCTGGCCTTCTTCTTGCACATACGTGAGGGGTTCTCTTTCATGCTGCACTACTCCAAGATCACCATTCTCCGTATCACATCTCCTGGATAGACCTGTTGTCCTGCTCTGCCTCTGCCTATCATTTAATATGGCGACTCAAACTATGCTCATGCCTCAACTCTCCCTTACCCTGCCATCATCGTATGAGCAGCGCCTGGTTCCCAGCTCTTACCTGGAGATGCTCCCAGACGAGCTCCTCCTCAAGATCCTCGTCTACGTCATGTCGGAACAGAGCCCCTTCAGCCTCGAGAACTGCATCGACCGCGCCCGCTCGAACCAGCGCTTCAAGTCGGCGATATACTCGCAACGCTGGCACCGAGCCCATCTGAAGGACTGGGTCCTCATCAACTCCACCTGCCGTCGGATCCGCCACGTCGGGTGGGAGGCCTTCTTCAGCTCCAAGACGGTCTTTGCCAGCCAGTCCCTCGCCAGCAAGCTCATCGCCGACGACGAGGCCGGCTGGTCGCCCGTGTCGAGGCCGCTGTTCCACGCCTCGCTGCTCGACTACGTGCGGGACCTCGTCATCGCCCCCGTCAACGTGCAGTCGGCGTCCGACTTTGCCAAGATCCCGCAGTTCCTGCAGTCCTTTACGAACCTGCGAACCTGCACGCTGCAGATCTCCTACCGACAGGGCGACTCCATCGACTACGTCAAGGACCGCACCGTTCTGGGCATGAAGGCGAGGCGGTTCGGCGTGGGACGGGACACGACGCAGGAGCTGAAGCGACGGCTGGTGGCGTTGGGGGTGAACAAGAAGATTGACCTGAGGTTGGCCGTGTGTCCGCACCTCAACATGACGACTAGTTGGTACGAGAACATCCTGGAACGGAACATCTTTCCCATGCTAGATCTTAGAATAGAGCTCTCGTCGTGACCATGACATAGGACATCTATCGGTGGCAATGTCTGGGTAAAGCGCAGGTTCGCTAGAGTTAATCGGTCTCGTCTCAACCACTGCTACTGGTCAGGCCTTTCTATTCGAGAAAAAATACAGATGAAATGATCTTCAATTTTCTTCTCACTATCCTCAACGTAAACCTATGTATCGGGTTGGTGAAAATACTGCTTTTTCTCGCAGGTATTCTTCTGTTCAGTTTCGACACACTTTTTAAAAGAAGGTGAGTTAATGAGTCGGCGTAACCAACATCCCCCATTTCTTAGTCGGCTTGCGTCTGCGATTGAACTGCATGAGGTGAAGTAAGAGGTTAGGAGTTGAAAAGCGCCTTTTCAGCAATTGAAACTAACCAAGATTCACTAAGTATTTAAGAAACAACCCCAGGAGAAACACAAAAAGGGGCAAACACTCGAATACGTAAAAGGCTTCATGCGAATCCATCGCCCCATAGGAACGCCCGAGCATCTCGGATCGGGTATGTCGCCCCAGGCCCCGATGAAGCATAACTCTGATAGTAGATGCCGGGTGCGTAGTAGATTGCAATCTTCAACCGATGATTTGGTACCGAGTGCTGACTTTCCGCCCAATGACTGTTCCGCGCGGAGCTGCGACGGCGCGTTCCGCAGGACCTGGTGATCAACCCCCTCCCTATGCCGAGATTTCGGGCCGTTCGTCTTTGAAGTCCTATTAACAGCCAGACCGTCGAGGGTGTTGCCATTTATCTATTTACGAACCAGAAAGCCCCAATGCGTTCGTGAACAAGTGATTAAAGCCCGTGAACTTCAGGTCTAGCAACCGGAACAACAGTACGGTTTATCCAGACAAGGCATACATTATCACTTTAAGTAACTTTGCCATATATTCAGAATCAAGAAGAGACCATGTTGATATATCAGACGCAAGCCAAAAAAAAAAAAATTACCACGAAGCAAAACACATACAACAGCGGGGATTCGTTGGTCGTCACCGATCCAACTACTAATCCGCCCCTCACTGGGTTGTCGATAGGAGAGCGGACGGGATCCTGAATTCTCCAGTGGGTATGGTCGTATGTGTGAGGGTAAGTTGATGGATTGGTACATAAGATGCCTGCGCCTGGAGCCTTGCCCTTTGTGCATGGGTTCATCACTCTTACATTCTTTCCAACCTCGCTCCTCACCATCTTCACACGCTCGATCATCTAGTCATCTTCCTTCCTCTACTTCATTGCTCAACTCCATTACTGCCATCTTCAAGTTAACTATCCCCCATATAGAGATATCGACAGCCTCGTCTCAGCAATAGATGCACTGGCCTCGGATCATCTATCGTGGCTTCTGTCGCCATCAAATTGACTGCATCCTCCACCAGGGACTCCCGAGCTATACGCAACTTCATTTCTCAGTATGTGGCATGACTCTTCGTCTGGCTTAGTCACGGTGGCTTTACCGGCATTGTCCAGTGTCCGGGCTGCCGTGGATCTTCCCGGCCCGTCGCTTCGGGCAATTTAACCCAAGACTCGCCGCGCATCAACGGACGAACCCGTCGCAGGGCCTTGTCGCGGGGAGGTAGATCCGAGCCACAATCTACTCCATCGAGCCTTAGTTCAAGTCCGTGTGTTGCCTTCAGCGTGCGCCTTTGCGCGGGGGGGAGGGGGCCGGATCGTCGGAGCTCCTCCGGGTGACGTTATTCTCCCCATTGCCCATGTTCAATGTTCAATCTGTGGGTTCTACGTTGAACCAGCTATACCACATGCACCGTAGATACTACTAAGTGGCTGGTATGCACGCGTCCCGGGGCTTGCTCCCAGTGATTTCTTGGTTGCCGCTAGAACACTCGACTCTTCTTTGTCGTTGCGGCGTGGTGCGCTGGAGAGAGACTACTGGCCCAATGAATACTCCAAAATTTCCCTCCAGAGTCCTTTAATGGCCTTGTATACAACTCAACATTGTCCTACAACTTCATAAGACTTTCCCATTGGTAAACTGTTGACCGCCAATCTGCTAGCACGTGGCCGACACCCTGGTTGGGCCTTTCGGAAGCTAAGAGAAATATCTTGCGAGAATGTTCTACCGCCCTAGCACTAACTTCTTCTTGGTATCGTTTCTGACGGCCGAGGCAGCAAGAACGGACTCGGCCCAATGCCTGCAGTCAGGACGGCGCGTTATTTGTAGTTCGGCGAGGTGGAAGGCCGCGAGATGGAAGGCCAATGGGGGGTACTTGGGGCGTTAAAATGTTGAGGAATATTTCGGAGGCGGCTACCGCGACGAATGACATCTCCTCGACTGAGAGCCGTGGTCGCTGAATTCCTTAGTTCGTGTCATACGATCACACGGGTCGTTCGATATGATCACGTCGTGGGGTTTTGTCGAGAGCTAAGCCCAGTCGAGCATAGAGGTTCTTGATGGACGGGAGCGGTCGTGGGAATGTTCGTCATGGTCGTCTGAGGTGTTGGGCGGCGGCGGGTCGTGACAATTGCAATGAGGCCAGTCAAGCCGACAGTTATTGCGAGTAGGCGGTTGGTTGGGAGGGTCAGGATGGCCGCATCACAGCTGGTGATGAGCGATAACGATAAGCATTTGCTCCGGTTGGAGGGGCAGAATTGTCCTGGCAACGACGCGATAAGATAAGCCGGCAATGCCCATCCCACCTCTTCACACGATGGCAGAATGACGTAGACTTTTTGGAAAGACGACCTGGCATGTTCAAATCGTCATTTTGTCAAACCGTTTCCAATCCCCAGCTTTCCAATAAGATTCGAGGCAAACGGCGAAAACGTATCACATTTCAGCTTATTTTTATCGGTGCCAATCGCAACGGCAACTCGGGATTGCCCGCTCATCCGAGGCATTTCTGCACAGTGGGGAGTTCGCAGGTGGCTGGGATCTCATGGTTGCTGGGACGCTATCCACAAAACCACAACAAACTGGAATTTGTGCGCTGCACAATCGCGTGTCCGTGCGAGGCATTTGGACGGACACTGTACGCGTTGAGCTGGCACACGAGGGCAGCGAGGGCGACGACACGAAGCTCACAATGGCAGAGAATCGTGAAACAGGCCAAGGGGCTAGAGCGAAATCGAGGTCGGGTGACATTTTATCGATTGGCTGTGTGCCGTGTGTGTGCCGTGTGTGTGCTGTGTGTGTTGGCACAGTACGGCCAAGTCACGGGACGCGAGTGGCGGGGTATCCGCTGAGTCATCCGTCCTGTTCTCGTCTCCACCCCGTTCCCAGCCTCATCGCCTCATCCCTTAAGTCGCTGGTGTCCCGTGCTCTCGTGACCTCTTCAATCTCGCATTCCCCTCAATTGCAATTCGCGCTGAATGGGCAGCAATCTAGACCCATGGAGAGAACTCTACCGCTGCTCAAGGGCAGAATTACCCTAGACGAGGCCCTGGAAGAAGACATTGACGTGCTTCAGGAACTATCCTACCCCGAAAAGCGGTATCAGTTTTCCGTCCAGCTCTTCAGCGTCCTCCCTCAAATCGAAGAGGTCGTGTCGCGACACCTGAACCTCCAACAATCCGACTTCACCCTCGCCGAGTCCAATGAATGGATCCATGGCAGCTACAATGCCTGCATCCCAATTCACATTGCCGAGGGCGCTCGGGGCCTGAATCTCCCTGCACGAGCAATCATACGATTCCCTCTCCCGTACAAGGTCGGGGAAGACTTCAACCCCGGGAACTCGGATGAAAAGCTGCGCTGCGAGGCGGCGACGTACTGCTGGCTGCAGCAGAACTGCCCCGAGATTCCCATCCCCCGCCTGTACGGCTTCGGCTTTCCCGGCAAGCAATCGGTACGTCTCCCTGCAGCCGACGACAATCCGGCGCCGGGTACTGATCGAGTTATAGTTCACCGCGGTCGAGAACGAGACGTTCATCACTCGCTTCTTCTGGTCCATCAGCCGCTTCATCTCCTGGATCAACGGACGCACCATCCCTCGATACATTCCGCACGAACGCGACAATCTCCCCGACCTCGGATACCTCGTCCTTGAACACGTCGATAACGGCAAGTTGCTCTCCGAGACGTGGGAGGAGCACCGCCATGATTCGAAGCGAAGAGACAGGCTCTTTGGGGATTTGTCTCGCATCATGCTCCGCCTCGCGAAGCTCCCTCTCCCCAAGATTGGCTCTTGGACCATGGACGACAGCGGCAACCTCACCTTGACCAACCGGCCTCTCACTCCCATCCTCCAGCAACAAGAGAACGCCGAGATCCCGACGGTCATGCCCAGGGATCGCACATACACCTCGGTCGAGCCCTACCTCCTGGACCTCCTTGCCTGCCAAGACAACCGCATCCGCCATCAACCCAACTCGATTCACTACGAAGCCGATGGCGAGAAGCAGTTGGCAGCCCTCACAGCGATGCGCGCCCTGCTCCCCAAATACACGGATGTGGAATATCGTGAAGGCCCCTTTGTCTACTCGTTGACCGACCTCGACCAACGCAACATCTTTGTCGACGACGACTGGAACGTCACTGGTCTGATCAATCTGGAATGGGCATGCGCGCGGCCAATCGAGATGCTTGGACCTCCGGACTGGCTCTCCGGCCGAAGCTTGGAGGAGATTACCTTCCATCTCGACGAGTTCAAGGGCTTGCACGACGAATTTGTGGACACGGTCGAAAGGGAGGAAATGGCGCTCTACTACAACAGCGCAAACTCGGAGATTATGCGCGAGTGTTGGAGGACGGGCAAGTTCTGGTACACCCATGCCCTGGACTCCCCGTCCACGATGCTTGCGCTCTACGTCAACCACATCCAGCCACGCTTCACGACTCTCAGCAGCAACGTGTGGGACGAATTCAGCCACCTCCTCGGGAGACTCTGGGATGTGGATACGCCGGGGTTCATCTCGTCCAAGATTACGGAGCAGGACCAGTACGCCGATGAGGTACGAAAATTGTTCACGCAGGTGCCAGACGCGGCGGAGAATCGGCATGAAGGTTACATGTAGATAGCTTGTGCAAATGATTGACTACCAATGTTAAAGTAACCATCAACATTTTTCACCGGCTGAGGGGGTCGGTTGTGATGAATGCTGCCGGGTAGTTGTGGGCTTGGCGCACAGACCATCGCCTCTGGCAGTCGAACCCGCGATAGCCTCATTGAATTCAGGAACAACAAACATGTGGACTCTGGATTGGATTTGGATGAAATCGAACTTCTTCCATACTTGACAATGAGGGAATATTATTAACCTTGTACATGACTCGCCTTGTCCGCTCAATCCGCTTCGTCTCATGCGTCCCTTTCCTCATCTTGCTATCTTATAGTTCTCAGCATATTGGAGGCCCAGAGTGCTCAGCTCGGTGCGGTGCTGACTCCGCCGAGGAGAATCTTCAGCTTCTTGAGCTCCTTAAGCTCATTGACTTGAGAGCCTAGAGTACTAAGCTAGCGCTTCAGGTCCTTCAGCTCCCCCATCTGGCTCTTCAGCTCTTCCACCTGCTTGCACTGGTGTTTTAGCACAGGTAGCTCCGCTACCTGGCTCTTCAGGTCCGTCAACTGGATCCTCAGCTCTCCCGCCTGGTTCTTTACCACAGGCAGCTCTGCTACCTGGCTCTTCAGCTCCACCACCTGGCTCCTCAGCTCTGCCACCTGGCTCTTAAGTAAAGGTAGCTCCGCCACCTGGCTCTTCAGGTCTGTTACCTGGCGATTAAGGAGCTTGGCGTCCACCTCGGCCTGGTTCTTCAGCTCTGCCACCTGGTTCTTTAGCACAGGTAGCTCCGCCACCTGGTTCTTCAGCTCTAAAACCTGGCTGTTCAAGAGCTTGGTGTCCACATCAGCTTGCTTCTTCAGATCTGACACCTGGCTGCTCAAGAGCTTGGTGTCCACATCGGCTTGCTTCTTCAGATCTGACACCTGGCTATTCAAGAGCTTGATGTCTATATCGGCTTGCTTCTTCAGATCTGACACCTGGCTATTCAAGAGCTTGATGTCCGCCTCAGTCTGCCTCTCAACCTTGCTGCGAATCCAGCCGAAGCAGGTAGTGATCGCCCAGAAAAATGCCAGCACGGCCACAAGGACTCCAAGGTACTTAACCCAGGAGGTTTCAAGTCCTTGTTCCAGGACGCCGCAGAGTTTGTCGCTCATTTCTTGTAGCTTTTCCATCTGTCCTGATGAGAGGAACTGGGCTGCTACTGTCTCAGGAGTCGTCTTGAGGAAGGGTGGCTGGTAGCAATATCCAGTTCGCAGGAATCGTGCGTGGAAGGAGGTGGACAAATATATGAGGGCGACATATGCGGTTGCTTGAGGTAATACTGGTTAGTCCCACTCGTAATCTCATATAGTAGATAATAGCAGAATGGTGATGCTTACGGTACTGGGGACGCCCTGGTCGCAATAACCCTAAATATGTTGGATGCAGTAGGAGATGTTCTGAGGAAATGTAATGCGAGAGATCGGAACGTCCAGTATATAGATGCGGGGGAAAGAAAACAAAAAATAACATTAAGTATGCATTAAGAAGGAAATATGCCTGAGCCCTAAGCCCTAACGGTTAAGATTATATTAATCGGTAACTTTCATTCTGGGTACTACCTACTGCCTACTTATCTATTACTCCTAGTACCTTAGGTACTTATATACACTTATGGCAGCTACTTTACGTAGGTCGGATTGGTTAGTTACTGCCTGAGCCTGCTAAACGACTCGTTAATTCTAATGCGTCGATTGGCTATGCCACTGGATCACATTATGGAGAGTTCTATAATAGATATTCATCTATAGGATTCCATTTGCTTCTTTCCTAAGCTCCTTGCGTTTCCCGCCTTTCCCTGGACACCTGATTTGATACACAGCGGCCGTTTGCCGCTCGCCAAGGGGGATGAGATAGGCGTACGTATTACTGAGCTGTGGCAGACGTGATGTATGACATTGAGATAATGCACGTGACTGGCTGGTTCATTGATAGTGCCCGAAGCCTAGGTAGTGAGAGCATTCCTCAACTCCAGGTAGGCAAGACACCACATCGACCGTACTTAGGTTGTAGACACCAGTCTCGATCCTTAGGTACCTAGATACATTAAGATCGGTTGAAAATATGGCTCCGGCCAACATAAAACACTCCCCCAATCCCCTTGGCTTCTAGATCGTATGACTCGAACCGGGACAAAAAGAGTCGGGTGCCCTGTCGTGCATGCGGAATGCCATCTCTTCCCGGGCCTTCCGCCACTTGTCCCTCCTTCTTCGAAGCCAAGAATCTAGAAGGTCTCGCTATCAACTTGTCTTGGCACACTAGTAACAGCCACTGCTAGCAGCAATACTCTGCTGCACACCATCACGCATACTCCCGGGTATGCAGGATTGCAAGTTATGCAACTCAATTTACTCGCGCCACAATGCCACATTACCGACTGGCGACCCTGATCTCGACAAATGTAGATTATCGAGATGCGTGTTCTAGAAAGATCTCGTCACCGTCTCGCCCGTCGGCTCGAACGTGTACGTTTCTTTGTCTATCGAGCCGTGGCTGAGGACTGAACAGTGGACTCATTGGCAGCTCAATCCGGCTCGACATTCCCCAAATCTCCCATGGCATCGACGCCAAACGCCCAGCCCGACCAGTCCGAGCCCTGCCAGCCGCCATTCCCGTGTCCCTCGGCCCAGGCAACGGGAGGCACTTGACCGGTCGCGGGGCTCTCCTGGCTCTGCGTCTCGCGCTCCTTGAGCCTCTGCAGGAAACTGTTGATAGGAATGCAAAACCACAAATGACCAGGATTTGATTTTGGTCGCTTATTAACACAGCTCGTTGTACTCTTGTACTCAAACTTCAATGATAATTAGCATGCCACATATCGAATAGGTCATAATGCGAAGCCTCGGAGGTAAGATGGCCCAGATAGAAAATAGATGCATCACGCACAAGTGATGTGGATTCTCAACAAGCTATAACTAGGCTCCCCTCCTGGCATGCAGAATCGGATGGACCGACGCGTTCTCCTCGTCCGGCTCCTCGGAAACGCCCTGAAGGATGCCCGCACGCGTCTTGTAGACTTGTATCCGTACCAGTACCTGGAATGCGCTGAGTGACGGCCTAGCTCGCATGCGCCCTAGCCGGCCTCGCTGGCGGCACATACTTCGCCCTTTGCTGGACCAGGGTTAGGACGGCAAGTGCCGAGGATGATGGGCAGGCTAAGGTGCCCAGCTGGGACCTGGGGGGCGGCACGTGGCGAGAGCCTCTTAAGATTAAACCACGTTGGAGGGGGGGTGGGAGTCGCCTCCTAGCCGCATGTAGCTAACTCCCGGACGCGGTTGTGGTCAGTCTCACGATGTGGGCAGGACGCGACTCTGGCGTTGGAATCTGCAAGGGACGCCATGATGCAAACTTTGGGAGGCACGAGGCTTGATCCGTTCATGTAGGTACAATGCAAGGTACCAGGGGGACGCAGGGGCATCTCTCAGGGTAGTGTGCATGTCAGGGATGTTTGGACGATGAGAACGGGCAAGCCTCGATATGGAGAGAAAACAGGTCAATTGCAAACTAACAAGCTAACTGAAAAGGGAAAAGGAAACATTCTCTAATTCTCATCAAGCTCTCAGTGGCACCACATCTTGACGGAAACGCCAGATGAAAGGTTGTCGAGCACGCCAAAGTCCATCCCCCACTGGCGGAAAGCCACGACGATCATGTCGAAGCCCTCGAGCCTGGCGGGCGTCCAGTCGTCGTCGGCCAGCTTCTCGATCTCGGGAACATCCGCCTGGCTGACCATGGAGTCGGCAAACATGACGTCCACCTCGTTGAACTTGGCCAGCTCCTGGGCCAGCTTCAGCCCGGGCGAGTTGACCAGGTGGCTCTGGCCGGCCTTGAAGCCCATGCCGACGACGAGGACGCGCTTGGTCAGGTGCACGCCCGAGTCGCGCTTGGACCGCTTGCCGCTGAGCTCGTCGAGGACGCGGTCGGCCACGGCCGCCGGGCGGGCGTTCATCTTCTCGGCGCAGGCTTCGAGGAGGGGGAACTGGTTGGTGGAGAGGAGATAGTAGGGGTTGACGGGGATGCAGTGGCCGCCGACGCCGAGGCTGGGCGAGAAGGGCATGTAGCCAAAGGGCTTTGTGGCGGCGGCGTCGCACACCTCGAAGGGGTTGATGCCGAGCGTCTCGCAGGCGTCGGCCATTTCGTTGACAAAGGCGATGCACATCATGCGCTGGCAGTTCTCGTAGAGCTTGGTCATCTCCGCCACCTCGGGCACGGAAACGGGCACTACCTGCTCGAAGACGCGACCGTAGAGGCGCGTAATGGCGTCTAGTGATCCGGGCACCACGTCGTCCAATCCGGAGACGACTTTGGGAATGGATCGCATGGGCGGCTCGGCGCGGCCTGGGTCGATGCGCTAGAGTAGAGTGTGAGCAACTAAGCCTGAATAGGGGGGGGGGGTATTAGTCTGGCACGAACCTCGGGAGACATTCCAGCAAAGAAGCCGCGAGCGGCGGCAATGGGGCCCAGCAGCCTGCGAGTCGATCCCACGGCCACGGAGCTCTCAATGACAACGGCCGAGGCGGGACGGGCCCAGCGCTGCACAACAGCCAGGGCGCTCTCCAGGTACGTCAGGTCGACCGACTTGTCCGGCAGCAGCAGCGTGGGCACCGAGATGAGGAAGTCGGTGGCGCGGGCGAGGTCGCGCTCGTCGGTGGTGAAGCTGACGTTGGGCCGCGAGCGGAACTGCCCGCGCAGGTCCTCGACGCGCTTCTTGCTGACGTCGTAGCCTACGACCTTGTAGGCCGACGAGAAGGAGTCGACCAGGCCGGTGCCCACGAAGCCGACGCCGATGACGGCCACGACGGGGTTGCTGGCCTCGACGGCGGGCTGCATGTCGGAGATGCGGTGAGGCATGTTGGGGGTTGGAAGAGTGAGAAGATGAAGCTGAAAAGCTTGAAGATGTGTGTGTGTGTGTGAGTGAGAGATGATTGATTGATGATGGTGGTGATGGTGATGAGGAGGTTGATGGCAAGGGAGACGAAGCAAGGCCTCTTATACAAGTTTGATATCACAACATGCACGCATTAACTCTTGTCTAGAACGCCAGACACATGGCAAAGTTCTGAGAGTTATGTGCCAAGTTCTTCGAGACGCCCGCAAATTCCAACACGCCGGCTCCAGAGCAGAGTAGAACCGGTTCTAGGTGTTTGCAGGACAATGGCCAACCAGGCGCGAATCATGACATGGAGAAAACTTGCTTCGGATTGCGCGAGAATTGTCTTTCCGGGAAAAGAATCGCGCGTCTATCATACGAGATAGTGTTGGCCCTGTTGAGGCCCTTTGGGGGAAGACCCCCCGAGGCCCAACTTTGGGCGTTCGTGGCTTCGTGCTAGCATTGCGGGTGGTCTAGAACGCCAAGTTTTTTGGCGGCGTCCTGCTCCCCGGGTCGACTTGATGGCTTCACACCCTCCTGAGTCTTTTTGGGGGCTAGCCACTTCGTGGCCAGGAACCGGCCTGCTCGAACTCTCTTGCGATGGATGCCTCACCGACTGTCTGGCATTCGTCCGGGACTAACACACCGCTTCTCGGCCCTGGGATGGGGGCGATGGAGGGGACGGAGGGCATGGAGGGGGACCACGCGGGAAGGGTTGAAAGACGGGCAGACGCCGACGCAAAGACAAATTGGAAAGTAAAACTCCTCACAAGCCAGGCCTTACCCCCTTCTCCCCGAGGGCAAGCACCGCAGCAGAGCAGAGCAGTGCAGAGCAGAGCCGAGCAGAGCCAGAGCAGAGCCACAACAGAGCAGAGTCAGAAGCAAGCATGACGGGCTCAGACAACCCCTTCGACGACTCCCACAAGATTGCAGAGTCCCCTGTGGACCTGGAACTCGGCCTGGAGAAGCCCCATAGCCGCCGTCGCTGGTCGAATCCCAGTATGGCGCAAACCTCCAACGCGGAAGCCCCGAGCAGGGTCTCACTCGAGGCTGGGACGAGTCGTCCAAGCTCGGTATCCGAGCTTGAGAAGGCTTTGTCAGTCTCTGGGTCTGAGAAGACCTCATCAGTCTCCTCAGAGTCGGACGAGACTTCATCAGTCTCCTCAGAGTCGGACGAGACTTCATCAGTCTCCTCAGAGTCTGACAAGACTGACAAGACTCCTCCCAGCTCCGTCTCTTCCGAGTCTGAGAAGGGTGACAAGACTCCCTCATCAGACTCAGTCTCACCCGACTCTGAAAACACCCCCCCCGAGTCTGAAAAACCTCCCATCACCACCACCAAAGGCGACACGGTCGAAACATGCGGCTATCCTGAAGTCCCCGACCCCGTCGACCCGGCCCGCGTCCTCAACCGCAAGGACCTGACGGACCAGCGCGTCAAGTTCCTCGGCGCCATTATCCTCCTCAACATCCTCATGACCATCACGGCCATCTTCGGCACCAAGAAGATCATCTTCTGCACCATCCTCTTCATCAAGAGCAAGGACTTCCTCTCGTCCATCATCTCCCCGCTGGGCCTCTTCTTCTCGTGGGTGCGGCACCTCATCTTCCCCAAGCCGCCCGTCCCGCAGCAATGGATCCTCTCCCTCATCCCCGCCTACTCGGAGAGCGAGGAGCAGATCGTCAAGACCATCTTCTCGCTGCGCGACAACGGCGTCGAGCCGCACCGCCAGGTCATGGTGGTGATTCTCGACGGCAACCCGCGCGACGTAAAGGGCCACATGACGCGCGTCATCACCTCATTCGAGCGCCCCTACATCTCCTTCAAGTGGAAGCGCGGTGTGCTGCGCATCATCGCCGGCTTCATGGAGGACGTGCCCGTCATCGTGCTCGAGAAGCTCAAGAACGGCGGCAAGAAGGACTCGCTGATCCTGTGCCACGACCTCTTCAACTACAGCCGCGACAACATGCCCCTGTACACCAAGCTCCTGAGGGAGGAGATGTGGGACACGGTGCTGCCGACGCTGCTGGCGGGCGAGGACTTTACCGGCTTCGACATGGTCTTTTGCACCGACGCCGACTCGACCATTTACAAGGGCGCCATTGCCAAGTTGGCCGACGCCATTGCTCGGGATGAGAACGCCATTGCTGCTTGCGGCCTCGTCTTGGTTGAGCTGGAGCCGGGGTTTGAGTGGTCGTTTTGGAATCTATATCAGCAATTTCAGGTTCGTCTTCCCTCGGGGTGTTTTGTCAGAGGAACTTCGACTAACCAGCGTAGTACTCGTTTGGGCAATATGTTCGTAGGAGGGCAGAACACTTTGTCGGCAAGGTCACCTGCCTTCCCGGGTGCATCACCATGGTCGCCGTGCGAGAAGAAATGGGCGGTGCGATCAAGAAGTACGCAGAGCCCATCACTGGATACTTGGTGCTCTCCCATCAAGTCCAGTACCTCGTGAGTATCTCCATCCTCCTTGACCGAATAAGAAACCAACGGCAAATCAGGGAACCGACCGCCGACTCACCTACTCCATGCTCTCCCAGGGGAAGCATCTCACAACCCTCTTCGTGCCAGAAGCAGTCAGCGAGACGGTGGCGCCCCAGTCCATCACGCACTACCTCAGCCAGCGGCGCCGATGGGGATCCAACGCCTACTTCAACAACTACTTCTACCTGGGCGGCGAGAAGATGATTCCCCTGACGCGAATCGCCGCTACCATCGAAGTCGTCCGCCTTAGCCTCGTCTACTACCGCGTGCTCAACACGGTCCTCTTCATCAAGAGCCTCACCCAGGGCGTCGTCGTCATTGACCTGGTGCCCATGCTCATCATCGGACAGATGCCGTCTCTCTGGTTCTTCTGCTCCGTCATGCTGGAGAAGGAGCTGAGGGTGAGGGCGCACAAGCTGTTCTTGGGCTTTTGCATCAACAAATGCATCTCGCCATTCATGTCCACGATTATTTTCACAAAAGTAGCAACGAATCTCGGCAGTCAAGGTAAGCACCACAAGAAAAACCAACCATACGCACGAATATCCCGACTAACTTCTACAGCATGGGGAATGTCAGGAGTCACAGCCAGTTCGGCGGCCGCCCCAGCAGCCACCACGGAGCCGAGCAACGACGCGTCAGATCTCTCCGCGGCCGAGAGGGGAGAAGCCGGTCCTGGATTGAAGCCAGGGTCGCCGACGCCAGGAACGAGCCAGCAGCAACAGGAAGCGAGGAGGCGTAGCAGTGAAAGTTTCCGCGGCGTGAGCATCGAATGTTAGATCTAGAAGTCGTAGATATATACTAGACAGAGGTACAAGCATTGTTCTTTTGCATTATAACGTAGATATATACTAGACAGAGGTATAAGCATTGTTCTTTTGCAGTATAACGTAGATATATACTAGACAGAGGTATAAGCATTGTTCTTTTGCAGTATAACGTAGATATATACTAGATAGAGGTACAAGCATTATTCTTTTGCAGTATAACATAGATATATACTAGACAGAGGTACAAGCATTGTTCTTTTGCAGTATAAATGGGTACAAACTAGAGTTATACTACAGCATTGGACCAATAGAGACGTTGCCTGTTATCTCGGTGTGCTATGCAAAGCCTCGAGCTTGAAGCTGCGCCTTGAAGAGACTCGGGGGGTTCACCAGTTGGCCAGAGCGGATAAAGGTGGCGTTCCCTGTAGTCCCGCCCTTTCCTCCACAGCCAACACACCAGTTGATGCCGAGGGGAGGAGACTGGAAGTCGGCTTCGGCGTCAATGTTCCAGCCAACTCCGGCGTTGATGGCCCATCCGTGTCCCGTGCCCTTGACGCCTCGATTCTCGAACCTGGTCACCACCGACGTCGATTCCACGAGCAGCCCCTGAGCCCACCGCTCGTGAGGCGAAATGGTCTGCACCTTGGATCTTGTCGAGTGGCGCGAGACGGCGTTTGGGCCGGGCGTTAGCGAATCCGTTACGACGGAGAAGCACCTGGCCGTTGCGAGGCCGACTTGGCTGCAGTCTTGGACGAGGACCTGCGACCCCTTGATAAGGATGTCGATGGGCAGAGCCACGCCGTGGATATCCCGCGTGCGGTTCATGGCGGTGTTCTGAATGGTAATCCTCGAAGCGTCGGCGCGAACCTCGAAGAAGTTGTTGAAGCCCACGAGCTCCAGGCCGCTGGCCCAGCTATCGACGGTCCAGGAGGGGAACAAGACGGCGGCCGAGTTGCAACTTGCGTGACTGAGGGAGGTTCCGGAGCAGGATTTGGGAACCTCGATGCGGAGATTCTGAAGGCCCATTTCCGAGTTGATCTCTGGGGGCGTGTAGGCGATGAGTACGGGGTTCATGTACCTCGCGTCGAGGGAATCCGTCATGGGGATGCGGAGGGTGATTTGCGTGCCGTTGATGGCCTTGATGGTGTTTGGCGACACGATCATCTTGTTGACCTTTTTTCTGTTAGCAAGACATTGCCTTGAAGTGACTGGAGAGATCATGACGACACACCTCGATCCAGGTTTGCCTCTCGCCGTGTCGGATCAGACCCGACATTCCGTTGTACCTGACCCACGATGCCGTGACGCCTCGAGCGACGTAGACGGACTGACCAACGGCAAAGCCATCGCTGCTGACGAGGTGGAGCGTCGACGACCCAACGGGGACGTAGTCGTCGGTGATGTTGGACGTGACACCAAGGGCGGCCTGGGTGACGTTGCCGTCGCCGACGCCGCCAAGGGTGAAGACGGGCTTGGACGGCTTCTTCTTTAGCACCAAGACGGTCCCGCCGCCGCCCGCAGATCCGGTGACGACGGTCTTGTTGCGTAGTTGTATCCCGGCCGTGACGAACAGTCGACCCGAGGGCAGCTGGACGACCCCCCCGCCACCGCTGGCGACGGCGTCGATGGCCTTTTGGATCGCCGGCCGCATGTCGTGGCCGGCAGCGCGGGGCGGCGAGACGGTGACGTTGGGGCTGCTGACAGTTGGCAGCGACCTCTCGGAGCTGTGGTAGCCGCTGTAGCTGAAGTCCGGGAAGCGATCCCCGTGCGCGCCGACAATGGACATCCAGGGGACCGTCTCCCTCTGCGGGCTAACCACACGTGGTCCTTTGGTGCCAGAGTGGCCCACCACGCAGAAGTAGACGGTGAGAATGAGGGCCGGAAGTGCGAAAGTCATGGGGTGACACATGGTTGGGATTTCGCAAGAACGCTTGGGGGGTCTCAGTTTGTTGAAAGAACAAGGAGGACAAGCCGACGAGATGGGACTGGCAAGAAGGTCTAGTTCTCCCCTTGCTCCTCCTCTTCTCGACGGGCAAAAACGCCAAACGCCGCCGCTTGGAATGGAAACTTGCGGTCTAGATCTTGGGGGGGGGGGGGGGGTGAGCTCGAAGCAAAGTTGACCGCCCATGCCGTTGCTAACGCAGCGACCGTCTTCCCCGCGGGCTGGGTTGGCCTAAGGTTTTTCTTGGAGAAATGCTAAACTAGGTACTGCGAGATTGACGGTAATTCGACATGGGACGAGTTACGACTCACACGGCATTCCTCTCGGCACATGCCGCATTCCCATCCGGCCTTCTTTTTCAAGGGCCACGCCCTCCATGGACCATGATTGTGGCTTGCCCACTACGAGGTGCCACCCAGCTAGCCGGCTCAGGTGTGGACTGTTGCACACTTTTCTTTGGCAAACGTGCCGGTTCGTTGGAATCTCCAGCAACCGCGGCCTCGCATGGAGATGGGACGAAAAAGTCTGGATCCCCGTCCACGCGACATGCGACCTTATGCTTCTCTTGGCAAAACCGGTGACCCAGACTGCTGGAAAGCGGGCGCACCTGTTGGTTGGAATGACTATGGACTGATGTATTCCTTGTCCTTGGCAAACGACCTGGGCTCCAGAACAAGGCTTGGGGATCCGGGCCTGGCGGCGACGGGGGGGCGGCCTGCTTCTCCGGCCGAATCGAGTTCTATTGAGAACAATACGCGTTATTAACATTACCATGGCGGGTTTATTTCTCCTTCTGTGGTGAAGGCACCTGTCTTTTGGGCTAGTAACGCCAGATGGGCCTGCATCGAGATGCGGCCCGGCGTGGCCCCAAGGCTCCGGAGAATGAGAGATGCAAGGGACAAGGGACAAGCGAGGGGAGGAGAGGAATTCCACCATGGAAAAGAGGGGGAAAGGCTTGCATGGCTTTCCTAGTCCCCAGTGGCACAGAACTTCGATATTAAAGTAATGGGTGGCTCCTTTCAATCTGCCACTAACACCAGAGCCTGGCCTCGGCAAGATACGCGGAAGGGCGTGGCCTCGACTAGCAAAAGATAGACACCACTCGGAGGAATAAATACCGATGGAATCATCACGCATCCATTAGGTTTGAGGCACGACTCCATAGCTCCATGCCCAGCCTGCACTGACTTTAGCCGGCTGTTCTTTCAATAATGTGTAGGGTGGGTTCAACCTCGAGTTGATGCTGCCGCCTGGAGGCGTCTGGGCCTCGCTTCTCGTTAATCGGTAACGTTAAACATGGCCAGTTGAAGCCTGTAATTAGCCCCTAGGGCCCTGCCGTCTACGCGTATCGGATGTTTGCCGTCGAGGTTTGGGGGGAGGGGCAAGGTTGCACGGCTATGGGCGAGCGAGGGTAGCGGCCTTGGCATACTCGGCGTATTTGGAGAGCACTAGGCCTTGGATTGAAGAGCCGAATTTGGAGGACGCGTCTGCAAAAAGCACTTGTTGTGGACGGCGGAGCATACGAGGAAATACTCTAGCCTCAAGAACGCAGAATACTGTTCACGGAGACTGCTACAACCTGGAACCCAAATATGAGTGAGCCTCGGATTGTTCATAAGGAGGACAATCGTAAAAGTTGGGAACCATAACAGGCGGTCCTCAGAGTTCAAGACGTATATAACAGACCCTCAAAGAGCTCGAGACCGGCCTTTGCTCGAAGGTAATAACAAAATTGCTCCAGCGCCTCGGCATTATCACTCACCAAGATCCAACATCCAACTTGATAAAAACGTTGAACGGATAGACTTGGAGTGTGCTTGGGCCGCGCTGGCCCCAACTCCTTGGGGCTTGATCGTCCGTCGTTGGGCACGCAACGGCTCAACTGCGCCTCTGAATGCCATTTCCACATGAGCTTATCTTAAACGCCTCACAGGCCATCCAGATGGCGGTCATTGCCTCAAGACCTGCGGGTAAGTTGCAACGGGCCCAGGGTTCAAGATGTGCACCGGGTGATCGCGGGCGCTTGCTCAGCAATGACAGCAACTCGTATCTTGCTTCTCCCGAACAACCATTCAAGGCTCTGGCTTCATATATATGGCATCATCAATCCAGCATCCAGTCAGGTGCTCTCATATGCGAGAAGATCAAGGCCCCAGCTCGCTGCTGTGGTATTTCGCATGGACTGCCACCAATCCCTCCAACATGGCAAACCGGATGGTATCTTAACGAGAAACTACGTGTTCCGGAAATCCATCTCCAGCACGTAGCAGCCATACAACGTTCTCTAGAGCATGCAGTCACACAGGGGACAGGGATGCCTCGGCCGGGCGCCGGGAAGTTGGCCCAGACCCTTCCTCATCCCTGCATTGCTTATATATCTGCTATACCTCTCTCCGATTGGCTTATAAGAACTATGAACTCGGAAATCACTCCATCACTCAATCACTGCTACGCATGTCGATGCTATTTTAACGTTTTTGTATTTCTGCATAAAACTTGACCCAATGTCGTTGCTAAATCATTCCGCTCAAATGCCATCCTCGCTGCGCTTCGCCATTTTAAGACCACATCAGAACTTGTTCTGGTTCGCGTTCTGCTTGAACATGACAGCGTCGGGCTTGTACTTCTTGGAGATCAAGCGCACGTTGTACTCGACGTCGAGGACGGCGCCATTGGGCTCGTTCTCGACGGGCTTGAAGTGGAGGAGCAGGTCGTCCTTGACAGCGCAGGCCGTGTCCGTCTCGAGGTAGGGGTCGTCGCTGGGGTACAGCTGGGCGGTGACGCCGATGTAGTCGTCGTGGGTGACCATCATGTGAATGTGGGCAGGGCGGTAAGGGTGGCGGCCCATGATCTTGAGCAGCTCGGCCGAGGGGCCCGACGTGTCGATGGCGTACTCGGTGGGCTTGAGGCAGTAGAACCAGAACTTGCCGTCGGCGTCGGTGCGGAACTTGCCACGAAGGTTGTGGCGCGTCTGGTTCTCGGGGTCGAAGACGTCGTACTTGCCGTTGGTGCTGGCCTGCCACATATCGAAGACGGCGTTGGGGATTCCCTTGCCCGTGTCGACGTCGCGGATGACACCGTGGAAGTGCGTGAGCTGGCCGTCCTTGGGCATGTTCTGAACGACGCTGCCGCCGAGGTCTCGGAAGGGGGTTTCAGGAGACCAGAAGGGACCGAGAATGGTGGAAGATGTGGGAGCGCGGCCATCATTGGTGACAATCTTGTGGTTGATTTCGTCGACGAGACTGTAATCGACGTTAGATTGGTAGGACACAAGCGAAGTAGAGCAACTCACGATTCAACACCAAGGATGTCGCACACGCGCCACGTCTCGTTGCGGTTCTTCTCGTAGGCCTGGCCGAGCGAGTTGATGTAGTTGACGCCGAGAACCCACTCGTCCTGCTTGAGCTCGACCTCGCGGCAGAAGTCGTGCAGGTGGCGAATCATAGAGGTAAGGATCTCTCTGTGTCGGGGAAGCGTCTCGGGGGCCATGAGGTCGATGACATGCTGCGTGAAGTTGGGGTCAAATCGGTGGGCGGGGGCGGGGGCGGGGGCGGTTTCGTTGGTGCCATTGGTGCCGTTGAGGCTGTTGGTGCCGTTGGTAGCCATTGCGAGATTCTCTGGTGTAGCGGGATTGAGTTGAGGGAGGAGGTGTTTGGTGTGATGGTGTCGAGTGTTGAAGCAGGCCGGAGGCTGATGTTTAAATAAGAATCGACCATAGGCATCTGCAAGCACGAATCGTACGAGTGTTAATGCGGCAAAGAGTTCGGCAATGACGGAAGATGCTGCAGAGAACTGGACGGCACTGCGACACGGGTAAGTGTATTTCCCCCGGCTGGTGAATTCGGATGCGGGGATATGTGTCTCTGGAAGGGGATTGGGGTCATGACGAGACCCAATGGGCGCAGATGCGGTCCATCCTTTCGGATCGCCCGACCCCAGCCCGTCAGATGCACAGCAGATGCAGCCAATCATGCAGCCGTCTTTGCAATCTTGGGGTGGTGGGGGAGTGGCATAGCCGACTTCAACTGCCGCCCCTGTTCCCTGTGATGCATCAGCTGCAGGCGTCAATCCACCGCGAAACAAACCAGTGAACAATGGGTTTCCAATTTTCGAATCCGTCACATCATCACCCAGGACCCGATCCAAGTCCCGATGCCAGGGTTGTTTTTCCCCTGCGTTTGGATGTCACGTCTCGCGTTTTCCGTTCGTCAGTGAATCCTCACAACTGTAACCGAGACCCCGATTGACGTATACATGAATATCCCCCCCCCCCCCCCCCCCCCCACCCGACCCCCCA
>WMHX01000055.1:0-144276 GCA_013420875.1 Thelonectria rubi
GCAGCCTAGATAGATTCAACACGCTGTTTTTATCCTGATTTTTGCCCGGAGGAAGATTTATGGATGACTGGTATGACCCTTCCTATCCTTCCTGCCTATCAGACTTGCAGACAGACCAGTCTTTTCCTTCCTTTCGAGCCTGCCCGACTTCCCTAGCCGACCCGACTGTCAAGATCCCGTTGATCAGACCTGCCTGCCGGAGCCTCGCGACCACCCTAGAGGCCTGTTTCTATTGTTGTGTTGTTTTCTTCCTAGGACCTGATTTTCCCCCTTCAAAATATTTAGCTTTATAATCCCTTTAAATAGCTTATTAAGCGTAATATATATCTCCTTTTGCTTAATTTTAAATAATTTAGCTATATTAAAATTATAATAATTAATAGCTATATATATATTATTTAATATAGATTTAAAAATTGCTTATATTTTTTATAATATTAGCTTATTATTACTAATAAGCTATAATATTTCCTCTTATTATTATATCTTATTAACCTTAGCTAAATACTAAGCCTATTTATATTATTTTAACTATTTTTATATATCTTATTTATTATTAATATCTTAAATCTAAGCTTTAGCTTTACTTTTAAATACCTTTTTATTCTTATATTAAATATATTATAAAAACTTAATTATATATATAACCTCTCCCTAATTATTACCTTTATTACCTTTTTAGCTATTATTTAATAGTACGCTCTAATTAACCTTAAATTAATACTTATTATAACTCTATTTAGAAGTCTATTAGTAATATACTTTATTTCTTTATAGAACTAGTTATTGCTCTTAATAGGCTCTTTACTTTATATTACTACTCTTTTTTTAATTATTAACCTAATTATAATTTTATTAATAATACTATTATATTTACTATTTATCTTAAATAATATATAAATATATATAATAATTTAGCCTATTTTATTTTAAGGCCTTAATATATAATATTAAATTAATATTAAGTAATAATAATAATTATTATTATAATTTAGCTTAATTTATAATAATATTAAATATATTTTTTATAACTTAAATAATTACTTAGGCCTATTAATAGCTAATATCTTTATATTACTTCTTTATATATATTATAATTTTATTTACTATTAATCTAATCTTATATTTATAATAATAATAAATAAATATTTAAATAAATAAATAAATAGCTTTATAATAATAATAATAATAATTAATAGCTATTAATAAAATTTCTATTAATTCCTTTTTTAAATCTTTTATTATTATATTATATTATATATATTATTTTTATTATATTATTAGATTAATACTAAATTTAAAGCCCTCCCTAATTACTATTAGTACTAATTTATCTATTTATTTTATAGCTTTATAAAATAAATAAGCTTAATAAGTTTAGGCCTAAATACTAATTGCCCTTAATAATATATTAATTTAATTAATTTTAATCTATTTTTAACCTTAATTTAATATTATATTAAAAACTTTAATTTAATTATAATAATATAAATTAGCTTTTTTACTCTTAAAAATTAATAAATAATATATCCTTAAAGTTATTTTTTAATATATATACTTTTTAAGCATTTTAATATATAAAATCTCTATAAATTACCCCCGCCTTACTTTTTTATAAATTTACCCCTTAATTATTAATAATATATTTCTTTTATATAATATTTTCTATTAGTAATATATTAATAAGATTACCCTTAATATTATATTAATTGCTGTTTAGTAAATAGCAATTAATTTTAAGTGCAAGTTAAAAGGGCGCTAGCATAATATAAGGCAGCTAGCAATTAAATTTTAAATAGCTAGCAATTAGCAATTTCTTAATAAGAAATATAATAAAAGATCTAAAAATTAATAAACTTATTTGCCTTATTTATATAGATCTAATAGCCTACTTTATTTTAATACTTATTATATATTTATAGAGCTATATAGTAATATTTTATTAACCTTTAAGTTTAATCTTTTTAAAAGGTATATATTATTATAAGGGTATAATAAATTAAAGTGCTATTATATTTAATAAAAGTATTTAATATAATAATTAATAACAAAAAAGTAAATAAAAATTTAAAAAAAAAAGAAAAATATATATAAAAATAAACTAAATATAAAAGCTAAACTCTTAAAAATAGGATTAAATATTATAAAATTCTTTATTTATTTATTTATTTATTAACTTTTTAATTATTATTTTTATAAGATAAGATTTATTAATTATAAAATTAAAATATATTTTTAAATATTATTATATAAGCTTAATAGAGTATAAATTAAGAAAATATAATAATAAATTATTATAATTAATATTATCTAAAATAAAGCTAAAATCCCTAATATATTTATTTTATTTAAAAATAATAAGCTAATAATAAAACTAAATAAAATTAATATTAGTAATTTTTAATATACCTTTTTAATAAATTATTATTTTATAAACTTTAATTTAAAATAATTATAAAAATATTTCTAAAATATTTACCTTTAGGATTAAAAGCTTAAAGTAAGCTATTAATTAGCTATTTAAATAGAAAAGGAATAAAGCAGCTTATAAAGGAATAGGGTTTAATATTAGTAGTTCTTCCTTAAAGGACCTTATAATAAGTTCTTTAAGGTTATAAAAAGTTAAAATCTTAATGATTTAAAAGCTAAAATATAAAGAATAAAGGGAACTATATAATAAGCCTTAAAAGTATTTTAATTAAAAGGAAAATATATTTATAAATAAAAAGCTAAAAATATTAAAAAGTAAAGTAATTTTATTTCCCTAAGTTTATAATATTCGCTGTTTAGTAGATAGTAATTAACTTTTAATATAAAATTAAAACACGCTTATATACTATAAATTAGCTAGTAATTAAAATATAAATAGCTAGTAATTAGCAATTCCTTAATTACTAAACTTAAAGGAAGTCTAAAAATTAATAAATATATTAATATTAATTATGCAATTTAAATTATCTAATTATTTTCCACTAATCTATAATATTTATAATAATATAATATATCTTCTTATAAATATAGCTTTTAAAGTTCTTTAAGTAATAGGAAAGGTATATATAAATTAATAAATTAGAATATTATATATTCCTATTAAGATTTAATAGCTATTATAGCTAGAGTATTAATAATTAATAAAATAAAATAAACTAATTTTAAGGGAAGAGTAAATAAAATATAAAATAAAATTAAATTAAATTAAATTTTCTAATAATTTTTATCTTATTATATCTTTAAGAAAATTAATTTATTTAATAAAATATTTCTTTTATTTATAAGAATTTTATATTCTTAATTATTATATTTATAAAATAATTATTATTAAATATAGGATTAAATTATATCTTTAAGTATTACCTTATAAATTAAATAGGGTATAAATTAAGAAGGCATAAAAATACGTAATTAAGCTTAATATTATTTAAGAATAGAATAGAATTTTTAGAATGCTAATCCTACCTAATAATAGTATACTAATTAAAGCACTTAAAAGGCCTAAAAATAAAGGGTTTTAATGCATATTTATATTAAATTGCTATTTTATAAGCTCTAAATTAAAAAGAATCTAAAAGCATTTTAAGGATATTTATTAATAAGATTAAAAGCTTAAGGCTAGCTATTAATTAATAGCTTAAATTAAAAAGGAGTAAATAAATATACTATAAAGAAGTAAAGTCTTTTATTAATAATTCTTTATTAAAGGTCCTTATAGTAAATATTTTAAGGTTATAAAAGGCTAAAGTCTTAATAATTTAAGAGCTAAAATATAGAAAATAGGGGAAAATATATAATAGGCCTTAAAAGCATTCTAATTAAAGGTAAAAGATATTTAAAAGCAAAAAGCTAAAAATATTAAAGAATAAGGTAATTTTACCTCTCTAAATATATAGCTTTACTGGCTAAAAGTAGTTGCCTATTTAAAGGACTTTAGTAAAGAGAAAGAGTTCTTATAGGGTCTAATTTTATTTAAATATATTATTAATTCTAAAGACCTAAAGGGTAATAATATTAAGCTCTAATATATATATTCTATTATTAAATATCTTATTTATTATATAATAGCTATTATAAAATTAACTATTATTTTATAAAATATATTATTTAAGGTTAATTAAAAGAAGCTTAATAAAAAGTAGAATATATTATTTTATTTTAGGTTTAAATAGGCAATCTAAAAGAAATATATTATAATATACTTATAATAGTCTGGATTAATTCCTAAGGAATATTATAGAGGTCGCTTATTATATTATTAGCAGAGAGGTTAGGGCATTAAGTTAAATAAGTAAGAAAGTAAATAAATATTATATCGCTTAATATATTAATTATTAAAAATATTAAGGTAATTAAGATAAAGTAATTATATTAAAAGCTAAAATAGCTTAAAGGCTTCTTTTTATTTATTAATAATAAATATAATTTAAATATTATTTATTATTAAGGGACTAAAGGTATTTTAAGGTTAATCTAAAGTAGGATTATAAGGATTATTTATTAGTTCTAATTAGTCCTTAAGCTATATAATTAAATTAAAAAGAAAATAATTTAAGGGTCTATATATTTTATACTTAATTCTACTTTCCTTAATTATTTAATTATAATATAAGCTATAATATAATATCTCCTTTTTATTAATTTTATCCTTAAAACTATATAAATAGTTTATTAGCTTATTTTCCCTTAATAAATATTAATTTATATTTTTCTTTCTTTTCTTATTAATATAATATTTAATTATATTTCTAAAAGTTATTTTTCCTATAAATTAAAAAAATATAAAACTCTTACTTCTTATATTATTATATTTAGGGTTAAAATTATATTTTATTTTTATTATTATTACCTTAAGCTATTTTATATTATAATAAATAATTATTCTTATTATTATTTAAATTATATAAATATTAAGATTATTTATAATAATATAAATATAGCTTCTTTTTATATATTTATTCTCTTTATATTACTCTTTAAATAAATATTAATTACTTATAATATTCAAAAATATATAAAAAAGAAAGCACCTAAAAAAATAAAAATTAAAAATTAAAAAGGCTCTTAAGATTATAATAGCCTATTTAGCTTATATTTATAAATAGAAATATACCTTAAAGGAAAAGGGGGAAATATTAGTTTCTTATAGCTTATAATCTTTAAAGGAATTAGGTATTTTTATATATAAGGAGCTAAAAGCTCTATTTAAAGTGCAATCCTTAAGGGCAATTAATCTTATTAATTAGGATATAATTAAATTAAATAGGTTCTTTTTATTTACTTTTAGTATTATTAATAAAATTTCTTTAATAAGCATTATATATAAATAAAGTATTTTAATAGTTTTTATATATTTTTATTATTTTTATATTCTTTTTATTTAATTAAATATTTAATAAAATTATTTTCTTTTTTTATATTAAAGATATATTTTATTTTATATTCTTTAAAGGCTTTTATTTTTATATTTTAATTTTTATTAATTTTAATTATAATAATATTTTCTATTAATTTAAATAAGAAAATATAAAAAATTAAATAGATTCTAACTTTTAATAATAAATCTAATTTATATTTATTTTTTAATATTTTTTTAAAGATTTTATAGGGGCTAATATATTTAAAATTAAGCTTTTTATTAGGTTATTTTATATTAATATTTTTTATTATAAGAAGTATTATATCTCCCTTTAAGAAAATTAATCCCTTTAACCTTTTCTAATTATAATATTATTTATATTAATTCTATATAAAGAAAGGTTTAATATATAGCTCTTTATATAAATTTTTAAATTAATCTAATATAAATATAGCTATTAATATAATAGGTCTATTCTATAATTCTCTATAAGCATTAAGAATAAATCTAAAATTTATATAATTAAATATAATTTTTATATTTGTATTAATTATAATATTATAAGCTAATTATATAATAACTAGCTTTTTAACCTAATTATTCTAAAGATAATTAATCTAATAATAAAAATAGGTTTTAATAATCTAATTTATTTACTTTATTTCTTTATTAATTTAAGGTCTTTATATTATATTTAATTTATAATTTAATCTAATTCTTATTATAAAGTATTATTAGAATTTTAAGAAAAAGGGTAATCCTCTATTTAAAATAATCTCTAATAATAAGCTATATATATTAATAATATTTTATAGGAAAATATAAAAAGATTCTTTTATATTAATTACTTCTTAATAAGAAATAAAATAGAAAAATTTAATAAATTTATTAATAATAATTAAAATATTATTATAAGCTATATTTATTATAAGGTCTAATAAAAAAGATAGTTTTATAATAAAGTCTATAATAATTAAATCTTATAGTTATTTTAAATTAATTAGGATTATAAATATTTATATAATTTATAATATTATATTTGAATTTTTTTATAAATAAAATATTATTTAAAAATCCTTTTAATTATTTATTTAATTTTAGGAAAAATAAATATTATTTATTTAAAGGTTTTATTAATTCTTTAGTATTTATAAAATAAGTATTTATAAATTTTATATATAAATTGCTTATATAGCTATTTTAATATATACAATTTATTAATATTCTTAAATTTAAATTATATTTAGTTTCACTTTAGGATTTTATATAATAAGGGGTTTTCCTATTCCCTTAAATATTAATATTATTTATTTTTTTATTAGAAAAGTGCTTTTATTAAATTAGCCTATTTTATTAGTCTATATAGCTTTAAGGTATTATTATATAATTAATATTTTCTATATAGTTATAATATACTTTTATTTAAGATGCCTTTTAGGAGTAAAATATAAAAGTTATTCTTTAATCTTTATCTTTTTAATATTAAAATTAATTCTTTAATTAATAATATTAATTTATTTATTTTTAAAGCCTTTTTTATATTTAATAATATAATTTAATTTAAAAAGGTTTTTAATATATTTAAATTATTATCTATTTAATTCTTAAATTATAATAAAATATAAAATATTCTTATAATTTATATAGATTATATTTTATAATAGCTTTTAAGGAAATAGTATTAGAATTCCTTAAATATATTAATAATAGCTAAGAACTCTTTATTATAGATTAAATAATTAAATTCTATTTTATATATCTTATAGGAATAGAATATAATAAAGTATAAAAGTCCTTTATTATTATATTATTTAATTTAAATATTAAAAGTATATTATATTATTATATTATTATAAATATATATTAATTATTATCTTATAGCTTATTAAAATAATAATAATTACTTTTTACTTTCTTTATATATAAGGCAATTATTATCATAATATATTATTTAGTAATATAATATATAATTTATAATTAGTTTATTATTATAATTAATTTCCTTTATTATATTTTATTTAATTAAGGTTACTTTAAGAGTCCTTCTTTTCAGAATAAGCTTATATTTCTAATTAATTTTATTAAGGTTTTAATATTTATATTTAATATATTCTTTTTTTTTATAATTTTAATAAATATATTTTAAGAAGTTTTTTTAAATAGCTTTAAATTCTATAAGATTATTATAAATTCTAATTATAATATTAAGCTATTATTATTATTAAGCTCTTTAATTTGCATTATATTATAATTATTAATAATAATTATTATTTTTAGGATTTAAATATATTTTATATTATTAGGAGAATTATTAATTATTAATTCTAATTACTTAAATAATATAATTAATAAGAGTATTAAATTATTTATTCTTATAGAATTCTTTTTAAATTTATTATTTAAATTTATTAAAAAAAAGTAATATAAAAAATTCTTTAATCTTAAGGTAATTTAATTATAAATTAAATAAATTTAATATTATAATTTAAAATAGATTTTATTTATTTAAATTATTTAATTTAATTTTTAGCTTTAGATTTTTTATTAATAATTCTAAATACTTATTAGAATTTCCATTTAAAAATATTAAAGTTTATATAAATATATAAAGTATAATTATTTTATTTTATTATTAATTTCATATTATAATTATATATGATAAATTTAAATTATTTAGTAATATTCTTAATAAATTATTTTATAATATAATAGATTTTAAATTATTTAGAAATTAAATAAAATCATATAAAAAGAAGACTTTAAAGGTAATAATAAATATTTAAAGTTTATATATAATACTATTAAATGTTTTAAATATAATTAATTTAAAAATCTCTTTAAGGTTTTATTTAATAAGAATAATAATAATAAAATTGCAAATTAAATTATATTATAAGTTTTATTATTCTTATTAAGTATTAAGGACTTTATTAATCTATTTATAGAGTTTATTAATATAAAGATTAAAAATCTAGATTTTATTTTTATATTAAATTTATATATTATATAAGGTAAGTTAAAATTATTTATAGTCCTTATTAGAGAGAATATTATAATTATTTATTTTAATATTAATAAAGGGTTTAATAAGTAATTATTTATTAGTAATAATATTTTATTATTATTAGAGAGGAGCTATTATTATAATAGAATATTATTTAAGGGTAATATAATAACCTTCTAAATAAAAGCTTTTAATATATAATAATTTAAATTAATTCCTAATAAAATAATTTAGAATTTATTTACATTATTTATTAATATAGAGGCTAAGGCATTATATTAAATAATATAAAATAATAATTAAATATTATATTATTTAATAATTAATTATTAAAAGTATTAAAAATAATTAAAATAAAGTAATTATATTAAAAATTATAATAGCTATTTATAATTATTTATAATAATAATTATATTTAAGTATTAGCTATTATTAGAGGGATTAAGCGTATTTTAAGGTTAATTTAAAATAAGATTATTAAGACTATTTATTAGTTTAGGTTACTCCTTAAGTTATATAACTTAAATTAAGAGCAAAATGATTTAATTTAGGGGTCTATATATCTTATACTTAGTTCTGCCTTTCTTAACTGCTTAGTTGCAGAATAGGCTATAATAAGTATTAGCTATTATTAGAGGGATTAAGGGTATTTTAAGGTTAGTTTAGGGTAGGACTATTAGGACTATTTACTAGTTTAAGTTAGTCCTTTAGGCTATGTAATTTAGATTAAGAGTAAAAACAGTTTAATTTAGGGGTTTATATATTTTATGCTTAGTTCTGCCTTTCTTAATTGCTTAGTTATAGCATAGACTGTAATATTAAACTTATATATTATATAAGGTAAATTAGAATTATTTATAATTCTTATTAAAAAGAGTATTATAATTATTTATTTTAATATTAATAAAAGGTTATATAAGTAATTGTTTATTAATAATAATATTTTATTATTATTATTAAAAAGGGGCTATTATTATAATTAAATATTACTTAAAAATAATATAATAACCTTCTAAATAAAAGCTTTTAATATATAATAATTTAAATTAATTCCTAATAAGAAACTTAAAAAGAGATTATTTTAAGTTTTATTAATAAAAAGGCTAAAGCATTATATTAAGTAATATAAAAAGATAATTAAATATTATATTATTTAATAATTAACTATTAAAAATATTAAAAATAATTAAAATAAACTAATTATTTATTAAACGCTAAAATAGCTAAATTTTATTTAAGTATTAAATAAATATATTTATATAAGTTAGTTCTTTAAGAGGTTTATAGTAGTTTACTTATAAATTTAAGTAAACCTATTATAATTTACTAAGTTTATATAATAAACTAGATAAATTTATTATAATAAAGGAGGAAATTTATAGGTATTAGTTATATATACTTAGGGCGTCTTACACGTCCTAGCCTATAATACTTTTTAAGAAAATTAAACCTAAAAATCTATAAAATATTATAATATAATTTTATAATTATAATAAAAATATTAAAATAAAGTATACTATTAAAATTATATAAATAAAATAAATAAATTTATTAATTTTTAGACCTTTTATTATATTTCTTATTAAGAAATTATTAATTACTAACTATTTAAAATTTAATTATTAGCTATTTTATATTATATTAATGCCCTTTTAACTCTTACTTAAAATTAATTACTATTTACTAAATAGCAATTAATATAATATTAAGGACACCTTTCCTAACACTAAATACTAATATAGCATTAATAGCAACGCTAATAATAACGAGGGTTTAATTATTCAGCCCGGCAGCACGCCTCTCGCCAGAAGCAGGGTGAATTTGCCTCGTCTTATTAATATAGTGGATAATGGCATCCATTTCATTAAAGGCTCCTCAAGGGCATCCCAAGTCGAAAAAGATCGGCGGCTGCAGGAGAAAGAGGCCGACAAGAGGTTCCTCACCCAGCTTCATGCCTCCCACGAGGCATTAGATGATCTTACTTTGCGCATCATCAGACACGTCCTCTTCTCGCCGCCAATCAGTGTCAGCGCATTTAGCACATCCAGCACCACCGGAGTTGGCATAGGAGTCAGGGACCGGGCGCTAGTTGAGTTGCACCAGCAGAAGCACGAGAGCCCCTTAAGCGATCTGGAGAACTTAGTCATGCCGAACGTGCTGGCACCAGATCTGGTCGTGACGGAGGCGAAAGGATGGAAAGGTATGGTAATCAATCTACTACTCAACGACGAAGCCGCCACAGTACGAATTAAGGGCACAATTCCAGAGTGCGAGATGAAGCACCCAAGTTCTGAAAGGCCTAATGGGGTTGAAGTCTTGCTGGTTGCGAAGCATGGCAGGTCGTCAGGTCACACTTTTGGTGCTGCTAACGGGGTCAAATCGTTGACACGCACCATTTATAGCAATATTACGCTCCAATCGGAGGAATGGTGTGTTATTGGCAACAGGAAACCCGAGACTAGTGGGGTGTTCTTCTCAGCGCCCGGTGATTTAGGCAGTTGCGTTTTTGACATCCAGGGTCATATTGGTGGCATGATAACTGGTGGCAACTCGAGTCGCGATGGGGAGAGGCATAATATCACTTATGTGACCTCAATGGAGTGGCTCCTTAAGGATATCAAGGAGCATGGCTACGATGTTGAGCTGGCTTGAGAAACAGTAGGAATATCTGTGATGCGGTTGGAAGCAAGAGGAGGGAGTCCTAGTCTAGGTAGTCTGCACTCTGAAGTTCGCAAAATTGAATATTTCTGGTCTGATTTCGCCCTGTGTTTGTAACCCGTTGAGCCATTGTGTCGGCTAAGCAGTAGTTGAGGTCCAGAGTCAATGAGCCCGAGCTGTTGGATGATGTTTGACTAACTTTCATCTAAGAGTGAAAGAAGCTCACTGTTGCCCCCAGGCGTTGTCCACTAGTTTCCCGCTCGTCTACCAGCGGAGACGAGTCTAGTGATATTAAAAAACCCTAATGTAAGCCTATCACCACTAGGGAGCCGGATGTAATGATCAGTTGAATGAATATTAGAGTTAGGTAGGTAAGAGGTAGGCCTTAAAATATTCAGTTCCGACATTTAGTTGAATAGGTTTATGCCGATAAGTGACTTTAAGAAAGTATCCCTGTCCAAACACGAAAGGGAACTCTCCCAGTCCATATTCATCTCGTGTTCTCCAAGCCAATCGATGCTCTCTGATATCTGTTGGCCGTCCTCGTATATTGTGGGCTGATGTCCCTGGCTTACTCCGCCACTGATAACTGAACCATGGTGAGTAGCATCTGCCTCAGATCTGCTGTAAACCATTAGTAAGACTTAAGAAATATTCGTGGGAGTAGTACCTTTCCTCTCTGGAACGGTCGACTCGAGTGGAACCTGAATTCCCCTCGCCATTGGCGGAGTCAGCATCGACATTGTTACCTCGAATGGGTCTCGGCCCAATTTTCAGAGCGAATGGGCTTAGCCTGAGAGAGTCCTGTCTTCGCTGGGTTTCTGCCATTAATCCTCGAAGCAGGATGGAATAGCGAAATGCGGGATGGGCGACGTCTATGCTACAGGTTTCAAGAGTCGAGACAGTCTCCTTTAAAGTAGAAACAAGGATAATTTGGTAGTCACTACTGGGTATCCCCGAACGTAAAACCTATATGGCTGTCAGACGATAATCGACTCGAGTATTTCTTTAGATGAGCCTACCTGGATAAGGAAAACGGCTGCAAAGACAATCTTCATGTAATGTCTTGAACTGGCATATCGCAAAGTTCTTTGGGTCGCAGGGAAATGGAAGTTGAGAAGTAAGCGGAGCAATGCCTCAGCGGCATCAATGGCCTGTTCCAGGTAATAAGGCGGAGATTCAGAGGTGAATTCCCATGGCGAGCCCTGTTGCGGTCGGCTGGAGAGATTTTCCATGCCATCCCCCCTATCCATGAGACAGGCTCCGAGGCTAGGAGAAAACTCGTAAAGTCTCAGATACTCAAAATCTGCCTTCAACATGTGTTGTGAGAACTTGGACATGCCCGGTGCTGAACCTGCACACTGATGTCAGCCCATTCGTTCCAAACAGTACCGTGGCACAAGCAGCTTACTGTTGAATAATTCCGAGTACCTTGACCTCCATGACTCATTGAGATTGTCAAAGTACTGAAGCAGGGTAACCAGCTGCGTACTGGTGTTTTGGTTTTGCCTTGTTTCGACGATGCTGTCTGCTGTGGGCGGGTGGAGGACTTCTTGGGCCCGGGCGAGAAGTCTCATCAGTTCGACGAAGGCTTCGTGGAATTTTTCAGACGTCCCCAGGCTCAGTTCTCTGTTGAGTTGAGTCCCTCCCCGTGCAAGCCTTTTATTGCGCTCCGTGAATGCATGAGAGATTTGCGTCATATCCACATCGTCAAAGCTCATAAGGGGCGGCCGTGCTAGACGACGGGCCAGCGACTGCGACATGATGAGGCAGCTGAAAAGGGTGACGAGATACCTATTTGGCGTTTGGAGAACCGGACAAATGCGTTTATCGGGCGAAAGAGATCGCAGAAGCAGAACGGCGTTCCCGACGTAGGACCTGGCCAGAAACAGTGAGAATGTGGGAGAGACAGAGTATCTAAGATGAAGTACCAGGATACATGATCGGTCCGAAAAGCTGGCTGCAAAATCTGTTCGCTGATGAAGTGTCTGGATTTCGTCGATTGGCCACCATCTCCGGGATTGGTATTCTCCACGAGCGCGTGAATTGACTTTGGCATCCATTCCGCCAGCATCAAGAGGGACTCAACAACAGAAAGCAGGCCTTTAGGCCTGCTTCCTTCGAATACGACCCTGGAGATCTGCAGTCTGGTCCAGTCCCAACAGCGGCTATGGATCTCACAGCTCCTCTCGTATCCACCAATCGCATGGGTTGGGAGGTGGTAATAGCGACTAGAGACCGTGATGATACTTCCCAGAAGGATCTCATCCCCTTCAAACAAGGTTTGCATGGCTTGGAGATCGGGTTCGTTACTCGTAGCGCATAGATAGTACATGTCAGGAACAAGGGGGAAAAAGGCATAGAGCTTTTCGAAAAAGAAGAAGACGTAAGCCAGAGCCTCATGAGGAAGGATGATGTGTTCCCAGAATAGTCGGCAGCGAAACGCCGAGACCCGATTCTGGATATGGTCACTCGCCCAGGGGGATACTGGAGAGTCGAACAGACCTTGCTGGCCCTGTTCAAGGGCATCCCCAGAGGGTGGACAGGTTGTCAAATCACCCTGCATTCCAGGTGGAGGCTGGGGAAAGACATCGTCTGCTTGGATGATGTGATCAGGGTCCGATGGCGATGTGACCGTGTCTTGATGTCTTGCAGCAACGTCTGACAAGAAGAGGAGAGCATCTGCTGAGCTTCTAACACCAAATCCTTCCTGAGAGCCTCTCTGTCGCACAATGGAGCATTCCAAGTCAGCATCTAATAGATTCAACAAGGCCAAGAGGCTACAGCGCACTCACCGGATTCTCCGGGGATGCAGAGGGAAGAGGCATGGCCATCCTGGCCCGCTTCTGCCGCGACTTCCTCATGCGACTACTCGTGTCGTAAGATTGTCTCTTAGTCTCGAAGACACAATTTGTTCCGTCTCTACACATCTGCATCAGCTCATAACAAACAAGAGTGCTACCCTTCCTGTTCAACCCTACTTTTGACATTGCCGGCAGTCCGTCCCAGCACCTCTCTCCTGAACCACACATCGAACCTTTCGGGACCGACAAGCGGAACAGGCCTTGTAAGATCGGGTGTACGTAGCAGGGCTGGGACCGTTGGGACTTGGATCGTTGATTGATTGGTTCATTGTCGAAGGAGAGGATTGTGAAAATGGCACGGACCGTGGTGGGAAATTCGGAGAATTCGGAAGATGCGGGTGGCTGGGCACATTATATACCCCTCGATCATTCGTTAGGAGCGCCTGAGACCACGCAGCAATGCGGGGAAGGCTCGGAAAGACGCCCGGAACACTTGACCTCGGGATTCATTCGGGACGGTGCACAGCGAGTGGTAAGGTACCTGGATCACCATCACAAGGGAGAATAATATAACGGTCTGTTGTCTGGCCAAGCTACTACTCCAGTCTCTCGTCACCATTGGCACCCCTCTCACGCCGAGAAGCCACCCCCAGGCTTCATGCCATTTTCTCGAGCAACTCCTCCTTTCTTCATATTCGATCTAGCGTTGACAATGGCAATTTGGTTCTTGAGGCGCCATGGAATGTCCATTACATCCATATGAACTTCAAGCAATTGGATATGCGTCGGTGATTGATAGGCCGCGAGATTGAGAACCGCTTCCATCTCCTCTTTCGTCGAAACTTGCCGACTCGATTCCGAAGCGGAGGAGGCGCCAAAGAAGCCAAGCAACTGCTGGTGTTTCCACGTTGCAATATCATTGTAGCCTGCCTGGGGACCATGAATAGCGCGTTCGATTGTGTACCCTTTGTTGTTGATCACGATCCTACTGCTGCGTTAGTAATGTCAACGAGACAGCTCCCCCTATTTCACTTACAGGAGCGGATTCAACCCTAGCCGAACCATGGTCCCGATCTCTTGGACTGTCAACTGCAGACTGCCATCACCAACTACGAGAATTGTTCTCCCCTGTCGTCCCAGCTCTTCTCCCAATTCTTTTTGCGCGAGGGCCACGCCGAGACAAGCCCCAACTGAGTATCCAATGCTACCGTAGTACACCTGTGTCACATACTGTACTCCCATTGGGAACGTGGCATCTGGGAATCCAAACTGTGCAGTTCCAGATTCGGCAATCAGGACATCGCCTGGCCTCGTAAAGTCTCCGAGCCGCTTCCAGATCCAGGACTGGACAATGTCTTTCGAATCGACATCGGATGGTACTGGCTGTCCTGGAATAACTGGAGGGGCCCCAGCGGGTAGCTCACACCCTTTCAGCTCGGTCAAAAGCCTCTGCAAAACTAGACACAAGTAAGCTAGGTTTGGGAACAATTCCACTCGGGCGGCACACATGGCTTGAGATAAACGCCCTCGTACTTTACTCCGAAAACCTGTACCAGTTGTTAGACTCACTTTAGCTTCAGGTATTATATGATCTATACTTACAGTACAGCTACTGGCTTCGACCAATATGACTTGCTCGGGGCAGATATCTCTGGTGTGGCCGCCGGTGTTGCTGTCGGCCAAAAGAGGGCCCAGGTTGATGATGCAATCGCTCTCCTCTACCGCGCTCTTCACTCCAGGGTACGAGACAGTCCCATTGTATATGCCGTAATACCTAGGATGAGTTTCGCCAATGATGGTCTTACCCATGGATGTTGAGAAAACGGGAACTTGGACAAGATCGGCCAGTTCTCCCGCCTCCTCCGCCGCATTGTGGCGGTCTGTGAGACAGTCCACCAGAAGTACGGGGCGCTTGGCATTTTCGATAGCCGCCAGTGTCTTTGAAACGGAAACGACTTCATTTTCCTTCTGAACGGGGAGGCTAATGTCGATAGGTACTTGGAGGTGCGATGAGGCGACTGGAACGTGGACGAAATCCATCGGGACGAAGATATAAACCGGAAGAGAGTTAATCATGCACTCTCTGATCACTCTCTGTCTCAACAGTCAGTGACGGAACATGCTTCATAGGGGATAACGTACGTCGACTTCAGCGGCAGCTATCGCTTGGTCTTCGAGCCATGCGTGTGCACAGCGAACATGGCTTGATATCTTCTCGTAGACCTTGCATAGCAATCAGTACCGGGACGAATATTTATGGCTTCTTTCCCACACCTTGTGATCTGGGTGAGGACCTAGGCTATGGTGTATCATGAGCCGCTTCGCCTGGACGTGGGTGGGAGTGGTGCCGACGATGTGAATAATCTTCACCTGCTCGGTATAGGCACCAGCAACGCCGTTCAAGGCGCTTAGTTCACCAACACCCATTGTGGTCACAACTGCATGTTTTCATGTCAGTATAAAGAAATAGGGGTCAAATTAACGAGGGACCTTACCGACTCCAGGGCTTCCCTTGATCCTGGCATAGCCATCCGCGGCGTATGCGGCGTTTAGCTCGTTCGCATTTCCCACTGTTTTTTTATCAGTCATGTCACAGATCCGACGCAAGGCAGAGTAAAATACCCCATGAGAGCCCATCTACTTGATTTATGTAGTCAAGAAGCTCCAGGTTCATGTCTCCGGGCACGCCCATAATGCTCCGGGTACCAAGCTGTCGGATTCTGAGAGTGGGTGCGTCAGATGCCGGACAGAAGAGAAGTATTGAGGGGTAACCCGGGAGGCGCATACCGTCTCCATAGGTACAAGGATAGAGGAATCTCAGTCTCTTCCGCAATAGGCATCGTGGTTGATGTGGAAACGTGGTTGGTCATTCGGTGTTGCCGTGTTACTTTGGTGTAGGAAAGGTTTCAGGCCGTGTTACATCAATGAATTGATTATTGATGGAATTGGCTTTCCTTTATGGTAATGGCAGTCTCGTGACCCGCGGAAATCTTTCGTTGCGGAAAGTTCCGTCAAACTCCAAGAGTCAAGCATCTACCCAGGTGATGCGAAGATGTCGCCCGAAAGAAGCCGACGCGTATCACATCCCGAAATTTCCGAAATCGCCGACAGCATCTCCGACCGCCGGACCGTTGGGAAAACAGCACCTTTCATAATGCAACGTTTGGTTGAAGGATCGCATTTGAGTCTGATGAACTGGGATTGTATATATTCCCTCCAAATCCTATCATGTCCTCGCTCCAGCGCTTCACCTCCGTCCCTTATTCTCTACCAACAGGCCCTCTATCACCATCACAATTACCACTAAAACTACGAATCACGAACCATCTAAAATGCCTTCTACCAAGTCCAGCTCTAGCCTCAAAAGTGCAGGTGCCACTTCCCGCTCTCTGAGGCGAGGCAACAGAGCAACGATCTGCTATGCGGTTACGCAAAATGATGCTTGACGCACATCTTGACCCGACCACCATTGTCCAACACCCCATTGCTTGGGATGGCTTGACAGCACGGCTTGTAGAGGAGGCTGGTTTCCCCATGGTATTCCTGGGTGGCTATGCCGTCAGCGCATCGCACGGTCCAGCGGACGCTGGATATCTAGGCTTCGCCGAGATGGTTCATAGGACGATCGAAGTTTGCAGGGTTATAGATGTGCCCGTCATGGTGGATGGTGACACCGGATATGGAAACGAAGTCAACGTTTGGCGTACTGTTCAAGGCTATGCAAAGACTAGAGCTGCGGGCATCATGATCGAAGCTGAAGTCAGCCCCAAGCGTGCGTGTCGCAATACCCCATATACTGGCATAGAGACCCACTTAAAAACAGGTTGCGGTCATACGAAGGCCAAGCAGGTGGTTGGATTTGAGGAAGCTGTTTCGAGAGTTCGGGCCGCCGTTGCAGCTCGCAATGAAGGAACTGACATCTTCACCGTAGCGCGCACAGATGCACACACCATCTCGTACGGGGAGGCCATCAAGCGAGCCAAGGCGTTCTTTGCTGAGGGAGCTGACGCAGTAGCCATCGAGGCCATCACTGCCGTTGAAGAAATGAAGCAATCGCGAGTAGACTTGGGCCCCGATGTTCCATCCTTCATCAACGTTATCGAGGGCGGCAAAACTCCAGCTCTATCGTACAACAAGCTTGCCAGCATGGGCTACTGCAGCGTTGCTTATCCACTTACTGTTCTTGCAGCTGGTATCAGGGCCATGAGAGCATCGCTGGCAGCTTTACACCATAAGGAGAACTCGCCTCAGACGAACATGGAGTTTGGGGATGTTTGCGCTGCTGTGGGTTTTCAGGAGTATTGGAATCTCTCTGAGAAATATGTTCGCTAGTTGAATTAGAAAATTCTCTGTCGGAATGCCAGCGAATAGATCGAGTCCGATTAATATGATTGATTCCATTCCAGTGATTCCACAGAGTCGTCCACACCTATTGCTTAACAATTTGAATGTGACCATAAAAACCAGCCGGTTCCCTTATGGATCAAACGTGGCAGATTTTAACGTCTCGATAGTAAGAAAATCCAGGATGTTGACAACTTCGTGCAACTTCAGGGAGAGTTATGATGCCTTCCGCCATGTATATGACTGTAGTTGATGCCTCAAGATCATACCAAGCACCTCCAAGTGGCTCAGCCACGGTTGCTTGCTCGGGTCACAGAGCCTCCCAACTCCTCGTAAAGATTAAAAAGCCAAGCTGCCTTGTCAACGCCGGAAATAATTCCATGCTTACGAACCATCTAAGCCGACGCATGTTCATGGGCGGAAATTTCGGACTTTGGTTAATTTGCCGGTGCTGTCTCTCTTCAGTCTCCGCCGGCAGCCTCACGAATCACCCTCTCCCCCAGAGTCCCTTCAGCCGACCGAAATTCCCGAAACCTCCGACATACTCATTGTCCGAACGATCAGGCTATCTGGCACGCCACAAGTCTTGGTCCCGATTCCCCGCAAGTTTGAAAGCCTCACTGGTGGAAGCCGAGCTGCTACTCGTAAACTCGATGAAGTAACCAAACCTATCCATAAGGCCTAGAGAAGCTTTGATAAAGATGGAAACTGGGGTAAACGTGAGGTATTGGCCAGTGAATAGGCTTCATTTCCATACGACTCGAACGATATATCCTTGTCGCTTAAAGGACCTTCTGGGCGTTGCTATGAAGAGTCATCCTTGGGCGACATTTTTTCTATTCCTTCCAAGCTCAAGATATTTCAATATCCTCCCGGCACAAACATCAATCTTTCCTAAAAATGGTAGACGTTGAAACTTCAGACAAGGTGATAGTCAATCACGAGGAAACGGGCGAGACAGACAAGCCGCAAGATGCTACCATCACGGTAACGCGACAGGCAGATTTGATCGTCAAGAAGAAGGTCAGCGTTGATAGCAAGCTGCCGCCGTCAGCTCGAGATGCTGACTGAAAACAATTTCTTCGATCGACCGCCACATGCTCCGTCTTGTTTGTGTTCTTTACGTCCTATCGTATCTCGATCGCGGTAACATTGGAAACGCTAAGACTGCGGGCGCTCCGGAAGATCTGCATTTAAATGACTCTCAGGTTTGAAGATGTTGCATTTAAAACTCTGCTGATAGTACCGGCTAACATCTTTGCAGTGGGCATGGGTTTTGAACTCATTCTATATCTGCTATACCCTGTTTGAATGGACTACTCTATTGTGGAAACTCCTCCCCGCTCACTCCTACATTGCCAGCCTTTGTGTCCTGTACGTCCACTACCTTTGCAGTCATCAAACAGAAGCTGACAACCGTCAGATGGGGTATTGTCGCTATATGCACCGGAACGGTCCAGAACATGGCAGGTATCTGCGCCTGCCGAGCCGCTTTGGGCATCCTTGAAGCTGCTTTTGGTGCAGGAGCGCCATATTACCTTTCCCTTTTCTATCAACGTCGAGAGCTGGGCCTTCGTGTCGCCATCCTGGTGGGCATGCCTCCTCTCGCCAAATGCTTCGCCGCCTCACTGGCGTACGGGATATCGCAAATTTACTTGTCAGCTGAGCCTTGGAGATTCATTCTGCTGATTGGTAACCCCCTCTTTTGCCCAACCCAGCGGCGGTACTGACAGAGACTGTCAGAGGGAGCGCCAGCAATCATTGTCGCGCCATTTGTCTACATTTACCTGCCCGATTCCCCTTAATCTGCTTGGTTTTTGAACGACGAAGAGAAAGAAGCATCCGTGGGTCGCCTCAGTACCAAGGGCACGACGGATAAGGGAAGCTGAACTGGAACCAAGTCACGTCCGGGCTCGGCGATTATCAGCCTTATGTCCATGCCTGAAGTAACAGACACGAGAAAAGTAACACTACCTATCTTATATAATAGCATCATTGTTCCGCGACCTTGCATCTAAGGTTCACAGACCTCGGTCCTCCACTCGACCGCCCCTCGGTATCTAAATGCTATAGATACACCACAGATATATTGGCACGCGTTTGTAGGAGTCTTATCATTCTGGAACCACAACGGGTTTTTCTTATATTACTCCAGGACGATTACTGGCACCCCGTCTCCCTACGTCATGCATCGTGGAAAACTGCTGCTCCAGGTCCGAACTCAGACTCTCGCCTCTTCCCCTCAAACATGACCCTTGGCGCTAAATGTGCACAGATTCGCTCGTCTTCGATACTTTCCATGCTCCAGCCCTGACAAGTACAAGTACAATAACCCATCGAACTGCCGAGGCTCAGTTCACGGCGTTACCGTAGTGATCCACTTCACACCTCGGCCGAGGCACAGGCTGTCTCGGTCTCCATCATGGTATGTCCGATCTCGGGCTAGCCGCCGGGACTGGTCGATCTAATTACCTCTCCGAGTCTCCGCAGCTACGACATGCCGACTCCCCAATCATTACCCATCAACTTCTTCGGCGCCCTTTACACTCATCACGACCGCTGACAGCAATTGACCGCATTCCCCATGCCTCCAACGAATCCAGACTGGGTCAAGGCCCTGAAGCCTTCGGGGCCCCAAGGATCAGAGCTTCTCGAACAGGAGCGAACCAAATCCGATGTGAACGTGGATCAACTCGCCGACTTCCTCTTCACCAGCAAGGTTCTGGAGAGGAACGCGAAAATTCTCAAAATCCTCCAATCCGACCCCGTCTTCGACAAGACTCAAAACTACTTCCGGGGGCGGCAGGACAGACTCGAAGCCGCTCTCGCACGCGCAAAAACCCTGAGGCAGCTGTCTGTCAAGCACCAATGGAGCCAGGACGAGTACGAAGCCGCCAATGATCTCATCAGCGAGCCGACCCCATACGGCTTACATGCGTCCATGTTCTTGAAAACGCTGGAAGAACAGGGAACACCAGCACAGCACAAGTTGTTTCTCGAGCCGGCCCGACGTTACGAGTTCATCGGCTGTTACGCGCAGACGGAGCTCGGCCACGGCTCCAATGTTCGCGGTTTAGAAACAACAGCGACTTGGAATCCCGAGGACAAGACCTTTACCCTCCATTCCCCTCACCTGACCGCCTCCAAGTGGTGGATTGGCTCTCTAGGGAAAGCTGCGAACCACGCCGTGGTCGTCGCACAGCTCATTGTAGGCGGCCGGTCGTATGGTCCGCACCCCTTCGTGGTGCAAATCCGAGACCTCAAGACTCACGAGCCCCTGCCTGACATCCACGTTGGAGACATCGGCCCCAAGTTTGGCTACAACACCATGGACAACGGATTCCTACTCTTCAATCATGTCAAGGTGCCCCACGTCAACATGCTCAACCGTTTCTCTGGGGTCGACCCAGAGACAGGAAAGTACATCAAGCCTTCCAACCCAGCCCTCATCTACGGGACCTTGACATATGTCCGATCTACCATTGTTTTCCAGTCAGGCTCCGTATTGGCTCGAGGCGTAACCATTGCCACTCGTTACTGTGCAGTTCGACGCCAGTTTCAAGACCGTGACGCGGCAGATGGGGAGCTGGGCGAAAACCAAGTCCTCAACTACACCATGGTGCAACACCGCATACTCCCTCTGCTGGCAGCTTCGTATGCCTTGTTCTTCACTGGCCGCAGCATGATCAATCTATACTCGGAAAACCAGAAACGGATGGCTCAAGCGCGTAGAAACGATGCCAAGCGAGGTCCCGGCCCAGAGGAGCTCAGCCCCGGCAGCGATCTCTTGGCTGACCTTCACGCCATCTCGTGTTCCTTGAAGGCCTTTGCTTCCACCACTGCCGCCGAAGGCCTAGAGGTCTACCGTCGCGCCTGCGGCGGCCACGGTTATTCGGCCTTTTCCGGGATTGGCAGCTGGTATGCCGATTACCTGCCAACGGTCACCTGGGAGGGCGACAACTACATGCTCACCCAGCAGGTTGCCCGCTACCTGCTCAAGTCTGCTCGCTCCGTTCTCACGGGCGAAGCTTCCGACAACAGCATCACACGCATCTTCAAGGAATTCATTCGGAGGCGCGACATCGGCGCAGCCTTTGATGTTCTGGAGAATGATCAAGATCTCGTTGACGCCTTTGCTTGGCGAGTAGCGTTTCTGACCTTTGAGGCTCTCAAGCACAGAGATGAGGACAAGCAGTCTTGGAATAGCCTTCTGATCGACTTTTGGCGCCTGTCTACCGCTTACGCCCAGTACTTGGTGGTCAAGAACTTTTACGAGGCGCTCCAAGATGACAAGACGACATCCTCCCTTGACCCCAGCACGTTATCGGTTATCCACAAGCTCTTTCAACTATTTGCGCTGCATCATTTGACCTCACACGCTTCCGAGTTTTTCACCAGTGCCGCCACGACTGTGCGTCAGATCCAGCTTGCGCGCACGAAGCGGACGCTGTCTCTGCTCGAAGAGATCCGACCACACGCCGTGAGGCTGGTGGACGCATGGAAGTTCCCAGACTGGCAGCTTGACAGCTCCTTGGGTCGCTATGACGGCAAGGTGTATGAGGACATGTTCCACAGGGCTTCTGAGGTGAACCCGTTGAATGATGTCGTGATTGATCCCTACCCTGAGTCGCCAGTTCTGTTTCGTTCAGATGGGAAGGGGGCAGTGAAGTCCAAGTTGTAGTGGATTGTGACTTCCCAGGTGTAGTTATACGATTCTACAGCCAGATCTCATAGAGTAGAATAAACGATTTCATCTGACCTGATCTTCTCCTGTCCACTGGGTGGGTGGTCAATGTTTGACCAACGTTAGCGAAGGCGCATCCGGAACAAGGCCAACTAGCTCCAGGCAGTACGATTAGGCGATGACTCTCTCCCATCTACGGTATACCAATCCCCGACAGGCGACAGCGGAGACCGATGTTCCGGGGTCCTGGAGCCTCGAAGTTCGGTCGACCCGCTCGACTAAAACGATTCATTAGATGCACAAGTGAATCCGGAGTGGATCGGAATACCATTCGATGTATCTACTTGTCTTCTCAGGTAATTGAAAGAGCTGAATGCCATTTAAATCCACCATTCGGGCCAAATAGCCCTGCGTTCTACTCATCTCCCGTAGCAAACTCGCCCGCCCAGATCTTCTTGCTGAGCTTCCCTGCTGGCTCAAACATACGTTTCAGGTCCTTCCTCCTTCTCAACAGCAGATCAACGACCATTCTTCCAAACACTTTTTCGCCGGCCGTATTTAGGTGGGTTCGATCTCCATCGCTCAAGTTATAATAGTCGGCATTGTCTTGCCCAATCGCGTTGACATAGTTTGTGCTTGCCTCGTTGAGATCCAAGTACTTCGCTCCAACAGCTTTCGCGGCAGCGATGGCGCGTACTCGTTGGTCTTCGAGGTTTTGGATGACTGATCCGTTGGTGAAGGTTCGACGAGTGAGTGAAGTAATCAGAATCTGTTGATCCATGTCAGTTCTCCTGCGTGCTTCAACCGATTGGAGTCGTCTTACTGGTGTACCACCGGCTGCCCGAACCTCGTTGGCCATCGTCTCCAGGTTGGCCTGGAACTGCTCAACTGAAATATTGGCTGCCGTCTTCTGGTCATTATGCCCAAATTGAATGGTGACAACCGGCTCATACTCTCCGGCATATTCGCTTGTCGTATTAAGTACTTTATCCCACAAGCCCTGAGCACGGAACGAGACTGTTGTTGCACCGCTTTTCCCGTGGTTTTGACCGTCGGCTGGATCTTTGATGTAAGCTATGAAACCATCTCCCCAGCCTCCGTTGACCGCCACTGTGGAATCGCCTGTGAGGAGGAAATACGGCGGCTTGGAGGAGCGGGTGTACAAGGGCGACGATAAAACTTCCGTCACCAAGGTAGCGGAGAGGGTGAACAGGGGAAACCTCATGGTTTCGGTATAGTAGTCAGATATTAATATGAAATAAATTCTGAAAAACAAATCGTTCAATGGAAATGAAAAGGTCCGCTCTTGAGGACCCTTTATACTTGGGTCCTGCCATAACGTAAAGGGGATATAACCGCAGCTGCCGCCCGAGGAACAGAACTCGGCGTTTTTTCTTGCGAGGACCGAAAAGACTCCTCTCCAGGCAAAGGACATAATTATCGCCCGAGGGACATTCGAGCTCACGCTGATCTCAGTCTAGAAATACAGCCGGAAGTGACCCCAAATGCAGGTTTTTCCGCCAATCACCATGACATCGCTCTTCATCCTCCGACCTTCCGAATTGGCTTTTTACCTTTAACCATGCCATTAGATGTTTGTAGTACTGCGTCACTGACGTTAATTGGTCCCGATATTTGGGGGGAGAAACGCATCTCAATACGGGAATAATGGGGGTGGTTGGGGGGGTGGTCTCACGATGTCCTTGGAGCTCGCAATTATTCTACTATAGCACAACCCAGTTTATCCATACACGTCACACCAGGATTGCTATATTATCTCCTCAATCATGATTTGATATGTACCAAGTCCCCTGCTTCTGCCTTCTAATTACTACCCCCCATTCCCACTCCCAGACTCCCAAGCTCGCAGCCGCCCTAGCCGGTTCACCCCCCCCCCCGGTCCTCTCCTACCGTACCTATGCACAAGTTCGGATCTCCGGGTCTACCAACCACCCCGCTTCCTCTGGCGACTTTGGAGGCGACTGAGTGCGCTTTAATGATGGAACCTAAAGTCCAACCTCTTATTGCCCTCGTCTGTTGTCGTAGCCAGATAGTGAAGCCGTTCGGACTCAGACATGGAATTCCACTTCTTATCTCGTTGTTTGTTCCTAAGCAGGTAGTATGCCTTGACCAAGAAATAGATGACGATGTTCATGCACAGAATGGCCAGAAGCTGTCGATTTCCCCGGCGATATCGGGGTGCGTCGTCCGCGCGATAGATGTTTGACGAGACGATTGCACCGGTTTGAACAAACATATTGTAGCAGGACGCCGAAACAGTGCGAGAGCGGACACTATTGGAGTTGCGGGAATTCCAAGCCACTTGGATAGGATGAGCTAGATTAAGAAGAATCAGTTTAGTTGCCTTGACCGGGAAAGGTGAAGTCAATACATACCGTTGGGGTACGCAAGCAGTACCGACGTCACTGCAAAGATAGCCCATCGACTGACAGCTGCAGTGTTCGTAACATTGAACCAGATCAAGCACGGCAAGATCCAAAGCTGACCAATGATTGCCACAAAAGTGAGCTCGCCAAACGCCTCGGAGACGTATGTGAGAATCAGCATCGTGATCATATGCAGCACGGTCCAGGGAATGGTAAGCAGATTGGTCTGAAAGGTGTTAAACCCAAGCCCCTTGAGCGATAGCGTGAGATACTGCTGTTCCGGGGTGGCTGGTATTTGGAAAACAAGGCCCAGAATGTACAGTGGCCAAAGGTCGAAGTCGCACAGGCTCTTCCACAAGAGCCTGAGCGTGATGGGCTGTCGGTTGTGCATCGAGCTTTTGGTTGGATCCTCGCGGATGACGCGGTTGACAATGATAGTCTCTTCCTTTTCGGTGAACCAGCCCTTCTTTCCTCGGAACCAGTTTGCAGTCTGAGTTGGGCCCGGAGGCATGAGACCATAGGAAAGCAGGCCAAAGAGGAGCGTGATCAAACCCTCGATCAGGAACAGCCACCTCCAGCCGGCATAGCCATGGACACCACGCATCGTCAATAGGGCTGCCGCAAGGAGGGCCGAGATGATGTCGGCAACACTCATCATGGTCCAGAAGAAACTGAGCCGAATTGACAGTTCGTGGTGCTTGTAGAAGTATGAAAGGTATAAAATGACCTAGCTTCTCGTCAGTAAATAGGTCAATGCATGAAGAACGCTGACTTACGTCTGGGATAAACCCGCCCTGCAAAAGACCGAGAAGTGCACGACATGCCAGAAAGGAGCTACGTCCAGAGATCCAGAACTGAGAAGATGCCACAATGCTCCAGAGGACCATTTGCGAAGGGATCCATCGGTCAGGCCCAACCCATTTCGACACAAGCTGAGACGGCAGCTCAGCGCAAAGAAAGGCGAGTTTGAAGACACTATTGCCGAAGTTGAAGTCTGTGGTTTCTTATCAGCTTACTGGATTCAAATATGGTGTTGCGCTGAACATGCATACCATTCGTTGTCAGGCCAAGATCGCCAAGGAGATTGTCTGTCAAGGCTTGTGAGATGTTGGCTCGGTCCAGCTCAAGCGCCATGAACATGACACAAGCCCAGAGCATGATCTTGAAGTCGATCTTCCGAACCAAGGCGTTTTCTTCTCTCCAAGTCCATCGCGCAAGGGGATCAAATCTCTTCAAATTTTCCCTAACTCCTTATTAACAATCATAGACTCAGCACATTCCCGGGGTACATACCAATCCGCGCGAGGTTGATACTTATCGGCAGTGGATGGGTCGTCGAAAACACTGGGCTATCAAGTCTCAGTGATAAGCAACGATAACAGGATACCGTAAGATTGCAAGGGACTCGTACCTGGGTCGCAATGGCGTCGGGGTTAAAGGCTCTTCCTCGTTGAAACCAGAAGCGCCTTCGTTCAAGAGGGGCGCCGAGCGCAGGAACCAGGTCTGAGGAACTATCAGACTCAAAGCCCTCTCGAGCTTCCTTGTCTCGAACCAGCACGGTAGACATTGTGAGGTCAGATCTGCTGTAGGATCACTCAGCTGAGTTGCAATGCAATGTTCACAAGGTTGCAGCCGTCATGGGTTTTATACTGGGCCGGGTGAGTGAGCAACTGAACCGTAGATCTGAGGAATCGTTGAGGAGGGTCACATCATCCCCCAATACTCACACCCATTCCGGTTTTGGGTAGCTACAGACAAGACCAACAAGCATACAGTAATGAACAAGCGGCCCATGTCCTGGTCTGGACCCCGGGGGGATGGGGGTAGCTTGGATATTCGGGGAGAAAGATAAGATACAAAGAAGCAAAATGCGGGATGGCCACCAATCGATGTGGCAAGAAAGTCCATCACGCCCGGATCTCGCCCCGGGAGACGCAGGCGGAACTCACACCTACGCTCAGATGTGATGTTTGGATTCTCTTGCGTGCTCCATGGTGTTGAGGATCTTTGTTGCGAACCCACTAGGCTAGAGGGAGAACGGGGCCCTCCATTGGGCATCGGGGCCGAGGCCAGTGTTCATGCATTGCTTTGGGAGACTCCATTTGGCGTTCCCGGTGTGGGTTGTGTGGGTAGTCGGGGAATAATAACTCGATGTGTGGAAGCGAAGAGCCCAATCGAGGTGAGCTGATTACAATACCCAGACCGAGGATACCACGGCCAGATCTGAACAGCCAAGACGAAGGCCAAGAATTCGGTAATAAAGTGCAGACGCCTTTGATACAGTCCTCCTCAGAAATCAGCTTTCTCCTGAATTCAACGAGCTTCGCATCAGCAGTGGTGCCCATGGCCATCAGCGACTCAATGTCCATGTTTCCAATCGGCGTACCGACCGCCCGGCGCCCGATGATGGAAGAAAACACGAGGATGCCGCGATGAGCATTCATCAGCAAAATACTACCGTTCAGCCGTCCATAGCGAGTGGGGGTACCCCTCCAGACATGCAAGCACTGTCATGTTAGCGGTTTTGATTGCGTGATGGCGCGGTTGATACTCGTCATTCATGGCTCTCAACGGGGAGTTTGCATGAGAAACCCTGCCACCGACAGATATTTCGCACACCTTCTTGCGTATGATGTGATAATAGCAGGGTGAGCTTGCTCTGGAGTTGAAGCTGAATTGATTGCGATATCCTTCCAGGAAATTTGAACACGTTACCAGTCAATCAGACGACGGCTTCACCATTCTGAACAAGGCCAACGCGGGCAGCCGCGCGAGCCAAATGATAATGGAAGCACAGCACATGGACCAAAATGCCCATTATCTCAACCAAATGAACACTCAATAAGGTTCTGGGGTCAGAATGGTCTCAACAGAAGCAAATACTGCCTTCACTCATCGTAGAGCCTCACTGCTTGGCTGGATCCACGGGCCGCACGATCGTGGCATGGCCAGCTTGGCAATTGACCGGGCTTCGTTCGCATGAAGTACCGTGCTCTTTAACGCATTATCGCCCCCGCAAATCGGTCAAACCAGCCCCGGGGTTTTGATTTCGAGTCCCCGCGATAATAACGTCATCCACTGCCGTTGTTGTGCTGTAACATATCCGAGTAGCTCGTCGTGCTACCCTAGAGCTGCTATCGTGACAAAAGGTTAGGTACACCAATCTCATTCCCAGTCCTCGGTCATACTCACTGATAATAAGTTTCTAAGTATTAAAAGAAAAAGATTTATTCAGTGCGTCTTCAGCCCTCTTGTGAGCTTGCATGTCTCACATTCTTACGTAAGTGCGATGGTCGAAAATATGTGGCCAATTCAGAGCACCATTTACCAACGATGCGTGGGACAGGTGGTGTGTTACTAGGAAACGACGAATAGAAAAGATTGAATCAGTTGCTTCTCATAGCATTCGATCTTCGTACCAACTGTTGCATCCTTAAAATTTAAGACTCTAGGCGATAATGAACATGTCGAATTTCAAAAGCCGACCCGAGTGTCAGTCTACCTGGATATCAGGTACACTCCCCAATTCAAGTTGCCCCATCATTGCAGATGTCTATCAGAAAGCCAAGGACTCAACCTGGTGTACCTGTTAAAGCTCTTAGCGAGCGTCTTGTGGATTCTTAGCGACGTTGGCAGTGCTTGTATTCTACCTACTCCGAATACCTAGTTAATCATCAGTCAAGATGTTATCCGTAGTGGCTCCTTGGTTGATCCAAAAAGAAAAAGGAGGGAAAAAAAAAAGGAACAAGGAAAAAAAGAAAACATCAATCACGAACTACCTGCAGTTGTATCAATTCAAGAAAACAGTAATTATTCAGTATCTGTCGCTGATTGACATACAAGGACCTTATCAGATGTAATGGCTGGTGAGGATGAGGTTTCCGGATGGCCGGGAGGACCCATCATCGGACCTATGGAGATTACAGTGAACTTCAGATAGCCAAGATCTTCCTGAAGCCCTGGTAGGTATTAAAGTATGGCCTTGCCCTCAGTCGCAAGTGCTAACATTATATTTGGTACTCATCCGAACGTTTTCCGTGCCAACTGTCGTCCCAATTGTTGGACGCAATTACATTTCGCATGCTGCAAAGCGGTGGGTAATTAAGGTGAGGGCATGGCTGCGCCATTTTTCAGCGCCGGTATGATAACTCTGTCGGCCAACAGTGTCACTAACGAAATGCAGGTTGACCGCGATGTCTATCCGTACATTGTCATTTCCTCTCATCAGCTGAGCCATCCATGCCGTGCTGCCACGAGGTGGCTGGATCCGGACCTAGATCCTGATCAGGGGATAAGGGGACTCAGGGACGAAGAGATATTAATCCAGGGGACCAAGCATTCTTCTCGTCGTGGCAGTACCGATGGCTTCTCCAAACGGATTACGCCACAGCGTTCCTTAGGCCTGTGGCTATGGTTCGAGCCCGTCCCAAGCTCATGGCGGGACGGTCCAGAACCCGACTCGGCCCGTATGCACACTCGCACGGCAACCTCTGTTCGGGTTCGGTTCGGGGGAATCATCGCCAGCCCCGACCCGCGGCCCTGACCAAAAAAGTCTATTGCGTCGAGTAAGTGAGCCCTAAACCGGCATTCGCTCATGATTGCCCGATGCTAACAAGAGTCAGTCATCCAGCTTCCCCAAAAAGTCAAGCAAGCCACCTCTCGCCACTGCGGAGTCAACCGTTACCTCAACTACTGCACCTGGAGAAACGCCAGCGAAGCCTGCGTCCGGAAGTCTCGCTCATCATGGCTTGCTTACGGCGTGCTTACGGCTTGTGGGAGGCGAGTGGTCATTGGGCCATCGGCCCGTCCGCTTGTTCTACATGACTCGATTTGGGCCCTGGCCACCTTGCAACAGAGATCGGGCAGCAATGTTCTCGCAGATACGAGCCCGCGACACTTCGATGCCTCCTAACCCCGGCCAATGCGATGATCCTTTTGTTAGGTCGCTGACGAGACCCCTGCGTGACGCAGCGCTAGACGAACGCCACCAACGAGATAAGATGACGATGTTCAATTCCGGACCGAGAGCGACAAGCCGGCACTTCTCCGTTGGAGTCGACGGCCAGCCTTACTGTCTATCTCCTAGGAACGGACGAAATCAGTCGAGACGAAGAAGGATGAGGCATTTCAACCAACATGCCCCGGATTCGAGGGGGACGCATCGCTCCATCAGTGCAGCCCGGGTGTCGGGCTAAGCTCCGACTTCACCTGAAACGGTCATGGCTCGACAAACTCTTTGACCGCCCGCTAGAAAAAAGATGGAGGGCGACGGGTTCCATGTGTGGTGAGCGGGAAGGGCTCTTCGGGAGCAGCAGTTTCATCGCTGAGGGCGGCATTCAACGCTCATGCACGCGGGCTGCATGGAACCAGTGCAAGCCTCACCACAAAGTTGAGCTGGGCTCTGCATCCTTTGCGGGGTTTTCATGCAAACAACGAGGACTCTTGGTCGCTTTGGAAATGAAGTGGATCGCACAGCTTGCTAATTCGCGGGGATGCCCGACCATCTCATCCAGCTCGACGGATTGTACGGGGTCTCCAACATTGCGTAACTCGACCTGACTCGCCCTCAAACCTGCGGAACATGATGCCGGGCGGCTAGTCCAGCAAATAGACTGCACATTACGTCGATCATGCCCGCGTCCGACTGTTGGCCCGCAAGATCCGGCATCTAAGTGCCTTGGGAGGACATAATTTCACTTGAAGACCCCCCGAGAGGCGTTGGTTTGCGTAGGGTTCAACTTCGGATGCGCCACGGGCGTGGCAAAGATTCAAACCGAGGCCTTTTGATCAAAACGAGTCCGGCAGCCAGAATAATGCACCAGAATACAGTACATCTCTTTCTCCTGAATCCTGACCGACACTCGTGCAATATCGCCAAGATTTCGACCCCGGTCTCCTCTGGACAGTTAAAACCGAACTCGATGCTGCCTTTTGTCCCGTTGACCAGTTTCTCAACCGCAGACGAGGGCACCTTCTTCGCTCTCTTTTGCATTGCATTAGTCCTCCCGTCCTTTTCCGACATCGCACAATGATCACGCTCATCCCCGATACCTACAAGCCCGAGGAGGTGACGAGGAACGACCTAATCATCGCGTCGGTGGCATGGGGTTTCACGCTGGGTATTGGCTGGCTCACGACATGGACGGCCATTAGGCAGACGACGAGCGCATATCGCCGGCGCAAGTTCACCATGCTGCGCAATGCCTACGTCTGGATGATTTGGTGCGAGATTGCTGTCTGTCTCAGTTTCGGCATCATCTGCTACATGTACATACTTGGAATCATCGCACCGAGGTAAGCCGCCGCGGTCCACTACCGTTGGAACGGGCACTGATCTGAGATCTATCTTGCAGTTTTGCTTTTTACTTCTGCATCTGTAAGTCCAGCCACGGCCCTTGCCGCCACCTGTCTGCATGGCGACGAACTAATCGTGTTTGTACCCAGTGACCCTTTGGGCGCTCCAGGTCCAGTTTCTGCTGCAGATTATCGTGAATCGATGCGCGATCCTGGTACACGACCAAAAGTTCGTCTGGAGAGTCAAGTACGGTGTCGCCGCGCTCATTACCACCATCAACATTTCCGTCTACTGCATTTGGATCCCTGCACGACTGCAAATATCGGACTCATATATTCACCTCAACGACATCTGGGACCGGTGTGAAAAGGTCATCTACCTTCTCGTCGATGCATGCCTCAACATCCTTTTCATCCGCATTGTCAAGAAGAATCTAATCGACCTGGGCCTGGCCAAGTACGACAACCTCGTCAAGTTCAACATGTTCATCATTGGGTTTTCATTGAGTATGGACGTGCTGATTGTCTGTATGATGAGCTTGAACAACACTTTCGTGTAAGAACCCCTCACTCTCATCGCCACGGCGTGGCATTGACCTACCCAACGGTATACTGATTGACATTCTTCATAGGTATATGCAATTCCATCCACTTGCTTATATCGTCAAGCTCAATATCGAAATGTCTATGGCTACCCTCATCGGCAAGATCGCTCGATCCTCGGACCAACATGGTTCCGACTACATTGTCTCTCGATCGCGGGGAACTCGAGCTGGCGGCGACACCACTTTGGACGGTAGAAATCAGGATCCCGAGAACCCCAGATCGAAGGCTTGGGCGACTGTTACGACGACGGTGGAGATGCATACCATGGAGGCCAAGCCCACAAGTCCCAAGACTCAACTGGGATTCAACCACAACGACACGGATACATTACTCAATCAAGGAGCGCCTTACTCGGTGCAGATCGAAGGCGCCTATGCCGCCTCTGGAGAAGCCTCTACGCACAATGGGGAAGGATCATTAAGCAGTCGGGAATCACACGGAATCGAGCCTGTCCGGTAAAGAGAAGAGGAAGAAGACGCGCACATATACCCTGTAATAAAGGTGGTTTGATCATGGCCGTTCTTGGGCTATGAATGCAGCCATCGTTTCATAGACATATTGTAATAAAGAATACCATTAGATAATCATTAGATATATTATCAGATATACTGTCTTTTGATGGCAGTCCTTAGTGGCAGTAGAAAACAAAAGTCCTGATGCTCCCCTCAATGGTCCCCTGCACATCGGAACTCAACATCGAATGGACGCATCGCCTCGTGTCTGTATTTCTTGGACAACCCAACTCGCAGTACCTATTACGCAGTGCCAAGTTCAACAGCCCCGTGCTACGATTCATACTAGCCCGGATGTGAGGTTGCAGCACGCTCGGGCACGACGGAAGAGAGGGGCAGCAGATCGATCATCAAGCAGCTTGACGAAAAGAACGCTCTGACAGTAAAGTATACTAAACGAATTTAAGTTTTACTACTAGTATATCTGGTTTCCTATTTGTGAGCCTGTCGATCAACTCTTGTCCAGCCTTCCTCCATCGGGCCCAGCTTCCATCAGCCGTCTCCTGACGCTTGCTCGCGCTCGTGCACCGATTCTCGAAGTCAGGCTATTGGGATACCAAACCAGTAATAGACTTGGTATGTTTATCCTTGCAAATTCTCCCGCGGCGCGTCTAATGGGAGGGTCACAAGACCGCAATGGCAGCAGCCCTTCCGAGATAACCCCATCGAGAGGTTTGACTTCCAGTCGAAACGGTCGGCTGCTGCTTGATACATTTTTCGCAATGCATTGTGCACTAGTCGGATCCCATGCATGGCTTGTTCCGGCATTGTATCAAGAAACAAGCTACGAATAATAAGTACCGCCCTCCGTGTCAAGTTGAATTGACAGCAAACACTCATCTGCCGGGCACCTATCGATTGAGCGGGCGTAGTAAAATGTTAGCCCAAGATAAACACTATCATGAGAGGAGTTTAGGGGAACAACTGGATCGTACAGCCCACGAACGACATTTAATAATGATCGACGTATCTCTTTGATACCTTAGATATCCAAGCCAAGAGCATGGTTTTATCGGCAGCCGAACAACAGCCGGGAGGAGGCACTCGGATCAAGTACAGGGGTACCTTAAAGCCATAAATGGAATCGGGCTATCAAACTAGAAGCGGCTAATTATCCATTTTCATCTGCAGCCCCGATACCTGACTCGGGCTCTGAGCCTCCAAGTTGGACAGAGAATGCTTGACGCCACCTGCTTGGAGAAGCGACAAAGATAGGAGGTGAGGGGTATTCTAGGTGGAGTATTAAAGAAGCTCAATCCCCGAGCGTCGGCTCTCTGCCGATTGCGTGCCAAGTGCAGCTCTGGGTGGTGTTGACGAACCGCCAATGCAACGGGAGTACGTACCTAACTACCTATCCCAGAATGAGTTTGAGAGGAGTTATTTTCAGACACGGACCTGATTCTAGGAAGCCGTCCTTGAATTAGTAAGAATCCCATTGAGGGAGAGGAATCGACACTTATTAGTGCTGGGCGTCCCCTGTTGAAAGGAAGTGAGGAGACCGATCTCGATCGTTGGTGGGAACGTAACATCATTGACTGGGTTAGCGAATATCCTTTCACGACATCTGCCAGCATTTCCAGGCCTGTCTATGATAAATATTGCTTTCTTAAGCTGAAATATTCTCTTGATTCTGTGCACATAGGGATCATACCAAGTTTGAAAACCCCCAATCGCGATTCACTCGATCAGAACGTCTCAGTCTCGTCAGACGACCCGACTTCCCCCCGAGGGCCCTGCAGTCTCAATACATACCCCCCCGTTGGTCTTTTACTCGACTGGTCGGTAAATGAAATAGTCAAACTTGGCGGCCTTGGCTGCCCCATTCAAGTCTGAGCAAGCCATGCCGACAAAAGCGCCCGTGAAATTGCCATTCGCTCCGCGTCCCCCTCCGCACTCATCAGAAAGAAGTGACGCGTCCCAGACCGGCCCAGTCTTTTGGAGGCCCTCTTCACCTTCGAGGGCATAAAAGAATTGAAGTTCGGCTTCGCGGATTGTCAGGGCAAGCTTAACTCTGCCGGTGCTGGGAAGTTCCACTGGCTCGGCAAAGGGAAGGGTGAGGCTCCCATCAGGGAAGGACGACTGGGAAGTCATGATGCTCAGCAAGCGTTGTCCATTCGAATCAGCCGTGACGGTGAGATAGAAGAAGTTAAAGCGGTTGTAATACGCCGTCAGACCAGCAAACTCTCGCTGGTTCGTGGGCGCAAAGTTGATCGTCGTCTCTGCATCATAGGAGAAATGAGTCTGGCGCCGTGCCACAAGGGCTTGTTCGAACCACGATCCGATAGCTTCCCGACCAAACAGAGTGAGAGACTTGTCAGTTTTGAAGATTCGCTCGGGCTCTGGAGTTCGAAGCCACTGGAAGTCGATATGCAGGCCACTCCCAAACGTGTATCGCCTCTCACTCCAGTCCAGCTGTTCATCTCGCACCCCCGGAACTTCGACATGAAGGGATGGAGCTGGTCCATTCTTCACGTACAGCCATTCATTGTCCCAATAAGCCTCCTGGATGGCAGTCTCACGTCCAAGAACGCTTCGCCTATTTGCAGTGACCGGGCGACTCGTCAAGTGCACAAGGTATGTCCTATCATCGGGTGTGTCGACAATGTCCCCATGTCCGGCGCGTTGCAACTCGGCATCGGGTGCGTCTCTGGAGCTGAGGATATGCTTTTGCGGGTGCAGCTCGTATGGGCCCCAAATGCTGCGGGAGCGGCTGAGGGTACAGGCGTGGTTGTAGGAGGTACCGCCCTCCGCTGTCAACAGATAATACCACCCGTTTCTCTTGAAGATGTGAGGTCCTTCTGTTATTCCAAGTTCGGTTCCGTCAAAGATCTTCCGTTGAGGGCCAGAGAGTTTGCCAGCAGCTGCGTCAAACTCTTGAAGGACAATGCCACAGAAGTGAGGCGGGTAACGATGATCTCGAAGCTGGTTCACGAACCATCTGCGGCCATCATCGTCGTGGAACAATGAGGGGTCGATGCCGGATGAATTCGCGTGGATGGGGTCGGACCATGGCCCTTTAATGGTGGGAGCGCTGGTAATGTAGTTGTTCAGATCCCAGAACGTCCCATCCTTTCTCTTCACGTCCGTATACACCAACCAGAACGTCTTGCCATCATGGGTCAGACACGGAGCCCATATTCCGCCACTGTCGGGGTTTCCTCGCATATCAAGGAGGCTCTTGCGGTTCAATGGCCGAGTGATGAGCTCCCAATTGGCCAAATCAGTCGAGTGGTGAATCTGGACACCGGGAAACCATTCGAAGGTTGAAGTGGCGATGAAATAGTCGTGTCCAACTCGAATGATCGAGGGGTCCGGGTTGAACCCAGGCAAAATTGGGTTACGGATCGACGGCATCGCTGCTAGGTGCTTGGTAAGCTCACGTTAGTGACTTAGGAGGCTGTGCGAGTGTAGTATTCAAACCTGAGGATGATGAGTGCCAGGGAGACTCTTTCTAGAAGACCCAATTCACTGTTGAGTGCGGTATTACCTATCATGTACACACCTTCACTTCTTCGGATAAATGCTCCGATCCGGAAACAATAACGATGAGGGGGCGGGCCGAGTCGGCCCAACCAGGAGGATTCCCATCGTTCCCGAAGCGAAACTCCCCGCGCCTCTCGTTCATTGGGTTCTTGCCTTGGTATTGCTGGACAAGAGTGGCTAGCGGGTTTAATCGACGCAGTCACTGCATTAGTGCCCATCAAAACTCCACGATCCCTTGCAAATAGGATGACCGCGATGGCGTGTTGTGGGTATATCTCGCGGAGTATCGCTCAGGATCTGGCCACAATCGGATCGGAGCCTCAAACAAAGTGATTTACCATCCTTACCACGCACCAGCCCAAAGGAAATGTTTAGCAGTAAAACTAAACATCAAGGCATCGGAGCCAGCTTAAATGGTATCCCATCATTAAGACAATGAACTAAAATCTCTGCATCTAATCGATCCCGTACAATCTGTTCCATCCGTAACTCCACTCTCCATCATATGAGTCGAGTGATTCGTTGTCAGAGTCGTCACTTCCGCCTACTTTCAGTACACTTTGTTCTTTCTGTTCCTCCCCTCCAACCACATCTTCGGCGAATTCCCTCTCTCGAAATTCGCGTAGTATTCGTTGCACTGAAGGCTTCCTAGACGTTGTGTCAGGAGACGAAGCCCGACCATTTGCCCTGCTCTTATTTACAAAGTAACAGTCCTCTCGATCGGCCCAGGCAAGAAGGGTTTTACCCAGATGCTTGAGTGAAATATTGGCTCGGGTGGCCTTGGACAAGACCAGTTCGAGGAAGTCGTAGCCAACACGGGGGTTAACAAAATCAGCATACTCACACAGCCACTCGAGGGGAGAGTCAGGTTCCTCCTCCAGGTCCTCGCCAGGGTTGCCATTGTGAAGGCCTGCTGCCTCGAGTTTTGATGTGTCGCTTTGTGATGTGCCGAGCTGTGATGCGCCGCGTTTTGATGCGTCAAGCTTCGAACCATACTGATGAGGAGGCCAATCCCCCCTCCCACTGCTTCAGGTGTGTCAGTATCGACCTCACCTGCCTCAACATCTTTATCCTTTGCGTACGCGACCGTGACGCATTCTTCCAATACAGCCGTCAAGAGGAGCATCTTTTCGCTGTAAACTTTGATCAATCTGTTGGGATCGGCGCCCATCTCGAGCAAGACACGCATGCAGGCAACGCTTCGCGCATGGATGGTTGCGATTAGAAGGGGTGTTCCCGACATTGATTCCATGTCCACAGGACATCCGCGGGATAGAAGCTCCCGAACCAACGTTATCTGGCCCGACCCAGACTTTGCGAGGCTGTAGTGAAGTGCAGTCTGTCGGTCGCAGCCATCTAGGAGGAGCAGCGGATCAGCGCCGAGTGCTAAAAGGGCCGTTGCTGTGCCAAAATTGCCCGCCTTGATAGCAATAGAGAAAGCCGTTCCGCACTCAGACCAGGCATTCACCGGGACTCTGGAGCGGGCACAGGACCCAAGGGTTAACATCATCTCCGCGTTGTCCGTTTCTCGCTCGGCGCCGTAATGGAAAATTGTGCGATCGTCGATGTCCCTGCTGGCAACATCTACATCGTCGCGCGTGAGTAGAGGCACGACGACATCCAGGTGTCCCCCATATACAGCCATGTGTAACGGAGCAATCCCAGGCAGGCACGGAAACCCGGCGTCGACCTCGGGTCGACTCAGCAAACTCCGGACGGCGGCGAGTTGTCCTACCTCAGTCGCGAAGCGCAATGGCGTCCGGCTGATGAGGTCCAGGGCCATGGCATTGATCCCAGGGTGTTGGAGCAGCCAATCAACAAGGGGCATTTCCCACAGATCCAGGTATATTGCCTTCCTGGCCGCTAGGTGCAGGGGTGTGATTCCTCCGTTTTGTCGGCAATGGTTGAGTCGATTTCAGGGCGTTGCGGAAGCGCTTGGACGAAGGAGTTGTTGCCTCTTCTGATTGCCAAGTGCAGAGCTGTTTGGCCGAAAGAGTCTAGAATTGCAGCGTCCAACTCGGGTAGTTCTAACACTCGGTGGAAAAGAATCAGATCGTTTCTCCGAATAGCATTACGCAATGCGTCAGCTGCTACAGCCGGCTGATGCAATTGCAGGAGGAGCTCGAGCAAATGATGGTGGTCTGTACATGTGCTGGATAAGATCAAATGCATGGGCCTCTTCAGTTAAAAGATAGGCTCCATGCCGGATGAGCATTTCTGCAATGTCTGGGCCATCATCGGTGTCTCTGCGGTGAACAAGAACCGCATGGAGAGGATACGTAAGCTCCCTGGAGGGACATCTGGCCCAACGCGAGGCACGTCGATTTCGGCCACAAATACGGTGCAGGGCTCCGCGTAGGTATCGCCTCGTGCTGAAATCCGGGGGGTCTTGGCAGAAACTTCGTGTCGACACATGGACGCTGGCAGCGGCACCATTATCAAGTAACCACTCGATGACGGGTCGATGGCCATTCTCGATGGCAAGGGAGAGCGGTGTAGAGACAGTTCTTGTACATTTGATGTTCAAGTCGGCACCAAAACCATAGGCCACCTTGATGGTCTCCAAGTCTCCCGAGTCGTGCAGCCCAGATGAGGCACGACAAAGAACCATCCCTGGTATCCCTGGTATTGCGCTTGTAGAGTGCCGGACTGAGAATCGTATGAAGGCGTCGGCTTGTGCGTGCGAGGCGGGAGTGATGGTTCGTAGAAGGACTGTCCCACCACGGGCCAAAATCGCTCCTCTGAGTGATCTCTGCAATTAAGCAGGGGATTTCGGGTGGCAAGCGCTCTATTGTGGCCATCGTGGAAAGAACAGAAGAAAATATAGAGCTGAAACCGTTGGCTCGCGATTAAGGTGTTGGTCAGCGTCGTTGAGGTGTGGGAAAAGTAGCTTCGTCGAGGAGGTTTGGAAAGCGCTGAATTCTCATGTTGCCATTGCGGCATGACTCCTTGACCTCCATTTCGCAACTAAGAGCACGCTACAGGTACGGAGAAACTAGCTCAGCCTTCCGGTCAGCTTGGTCATGGAAAATGAAACCCCGCCGGCCGCTTTCACTGAGAGTACCATCATTTACGGATAGTACAGTATCTATTCGTATGTAATCCGAGAACTACCGGTATGGAGCTGGTCGTTCCAAGGTTGAGGGTTTCTCAGTTTAGGGGGCAACATCAATTGGAACCGCTACCACATCCCGTGCTATGGGTATGGCACCTACGAAAGTAATACGTATCTGCATTATTGCTCACATTGAAAGAGTACTGTACCGTATTTGTACGTCCGTTTCTTTTCTTTTCGTTGGGAAAGGATTCCATGTGTTAGTAATTGTACGTACTTTGCTTCTTTTAGCATCCATGTACGGTGTCGTTGTCCGAGCAACCATTTCGCTGCACATTCTCGACCAAGAGATGACAGACGTATGGAGTGGGTAGGTGTCGAGAGGAAGTTAGATCTACAAAGTAAATATAAACAACCTGGAAGGCTAATCAACGCCGACGAGCTTTGCAGAGTGCAAGAAAATGGTTCTATTGTTGGCAGCCGAAGCTACCCTAGACGTCCAGTGTCTGAATTTTCGCCAGAGACGAATACCAAACCTTCCCCCTACGGCCCTGCCTAACCACCAAATCATCTCGACGGCGGGGCCATCACTTCCCAACTCCCCTTCCACCCGTGAAAAGCGTCTTCGATGAGCGACGCGGTCTCGACCCATGGAACTTTGAAAGCTCCAGAATTGAACATGGGCGAGTAAATGGTAATTTCCCCCGGTTCGACTTGCAATCTGAGCTCCTGCAAGCTGGTCCTTGTCTGGCTCAAAATTTTGCTCTTGGCGTCTTTCCCCGGCTTCCCCGTTCTGTCATTCGGCCTCCCAAATCCGTAGCTAGTGAAAAGACAGACAATAAAGATGCTCGGCGCTCCAGCCGCCGTATCGGCGGCATGCGGGGGAATGATGAGGCACTGTCCGGCGAGGGACTTTGGCGGCCAACGCGTCGACGCGTCTGATTTCGCGTTGTTGCAGAATTTCTTGTACTCTTGGTACGCCTGCGGCAAAACCTCGGCAAGCTCAGCGGCAATGCCAGCTCCCCATTGTGCGATGCAATTGGTGGCGTGAACAAGGTAGCTGTTGGGAGGGAGGGCTCTGACGGAGTTGACGGGCGTTTGGCCCAACGTAAAGGACTGAGTCGCCATGGTAGAATGTTTGCGCAAGGTCAGAGGTTGACAATGCGGAAGCGGTAGAGAGGGAAATGGTGCAAATAAAATAGCAACGGGAGGAGCCAAGACCCGGACAGAATTGAGTCACTCGGCCGGTGTGAACATTAGCGTAGGACTCAGCGACGTCGAGCGGCAGGAGCAGCAAAGCTTCACCATCTCGGTGGAAGTTCTGTAACGATAACCTGCCCGTCTCATCTAGCCTTCCGTTCTAGTCTGGTACATGCATGACCGTCAATACTTTTGGCTTACAGCAAAGCCTTGAACCCCGTGCCCGAAGCTATACCTCGATTGACGCGCTCATCCAGCTCTTTCACCAGCGAAGCGAATCTCTTAGGACTCATGTAGTACCGCTCAGGCATCCCCGTAGTTACGCTCCTTCCAAGCAGCATTTCTGCCACCGTCTGGCCACAAAGCCAACTATTTACCATTCCGTAACCGCCATATCCTGCTGCAATCCACTCGTTCCCGGCGCAACGATGGGCCGCCTCCCCGGGAAGCCTGCCGACCATCGGGTATCCGTCAATGGAGAAGCCCATGATGCCCGACCATGATGACTTGAGATGGGGCTGCTCTTCCGCGCTGGAGTTTTCTGTGCCAAAGACTTCGTGAAGAACGCCTCGAAGATGAATCTTGTTTAGCATCATCTCTTGATCGTCTGCTGTGCTGGCCAGATACTCGGAGGCATTCTCGTCCACATCCAGATCGCCGCCACCAATGAAGATCTCCCCAGTAGCTGCGTTCTGCGTGACGTAGTCGAAGAAGTGACGGAAGATGAATGCCCACGAATATCTACCTTTGAAGGCTTTGATTCGGTCTCCCGGTGTTTGCACCGTCATTTGACCGCGACGTGGCCAAATGATGCCTCGCAAACCGGGGAGCAAGTGCGACACATGGCCTTCCGTGCAATGAACAATGTGTTTCGCGCGCAGGTTACCCCTCCGCGTCTGAATGGCGTAGGGGTATTCTTTGTCCCCGGTTTCGACAATCTTCTCGGCGGGAGTAAACGTCTCAATGCTAAAGCGCGATTGATGTCGAGCCAACAGACTGCGGAAGACGGCAGTGACAAGCCGAAATGGCCAGGCTGCCCCGGCAGGCCCTGAGAGAACAGCTGCTGCGTTTTTGATCCCAAACTGTTCGTAGTCCATGGTCAGCCGGCTGCAATCACCCAAGGACGTGAACGTTCGGTCCTCACCTGCTTCGTATCCTGCCCTTCATGAAGTCGAAACTGTCCCTGTAAGTCGGGAAAGGCCTTTTCAAATTCGGAGAGTGCACTCTTGATATCTGGTACCAAGGTCTTGTCCATGAAAGCGGTTAGAGCCGTTACCGTCCTGACCTCTCCCACTTCCGCTGCCTTGTGGCGCTCGGCCTCACTGGCGATTGTCGGGAAATGCGCAAGACAAAAGCGGACGAGTGAAGTAGCAGCATCTGCTCCAAGTTGAGTCCTGTGCTTGGCGTACTCGGTGACAGCGTTGAATTTGACATGGCCTCCGTTCCGGCCAGTTGCGCCAGAACACAGGCCTCTGGCCTCCAAAACTGTGACGGAGACTGACGCATCGCTCTCGAGGAGCGTTTGAGCAACGCTGCATCCAGTGATGCCTGAGCCGAGAATGACCACGTCCCGGTGATCTGGAAAGGTGGACGACCGAATCTCGGAAATGTTTTGTGCATGAGCTTGTTGCCAGTAGGAAACCGTGGGGTTCGGGTTGGGCAAGCCCGGATCTGCAAGGAGCCTTCGCGCAAGCATGATTGTTGGAAGAATCTCGTTTCCGCAACTCGGTGAGGCCGCTCTAGGTGACACTGTAGTTGGATTGGGTTGAGTGCGATGGCTAACGAACGAACTTTGAAGACGATGATTGAGATGCGGGGCCGTTGCGAGGAGCGTAAACTTACCTAAAGAGGTAAGTGAAAGCGAATCCATGCGGTCACAATGTTATCTTTGATCACGCATCCATACGTCTAAGCATCTATATGCTGGAGCATTAACTCATGCGAGAAACTGATCGGAAAGTTCTTGTGATGTTGGAGAGAATGTGCCACGTTTCAAGCTCGGCTATAAACTCTTCTCCTCGGATACCAGTGATGCTGGGTACATTGGATAGTGGGTGCAGGAACCATCTACTCATCCAGCGAATATTAGCGATGAAGGAAAAACTGTTTAGATAATCCTTTAAAGGCGATTGCGTAGTTAGATGGGTTGTATATGTGGCCGAAGGTCATTCTGGATATCATGGCTGTCTTCAGAATGGGTCAAGTGCGTGCGAACCAGTTCCACGATACCTATCCCCTCAAAGCCGAGGGAACGGTGCGGCATCTTCAAGGTTCACATGGCGGCTTCGGTAGGCAATTTCGATGGCCTCGGCGACAACTCAGTGGAGTAATATAACGCCAGGATCGTGATCCGTGAAATACATTGCGAGTGTATGAACTATCTCGAAATGCCTGATGTCCGCTATCGATGGGTGGAGGACATGGCTAAGCGACCTGCCAAGTGGTACCCTTTGGGCATCTATCCCCATTCCGGTCAGAAGAAATGGCAATCATGTACACAGCGAGCTCGTGTGGGACAATGAACATGAAGCCGTGCCCGATACACAGGGGATCTCCAACTGGCTGCTGTTCGAGACGCAGGATAACATTAATATATAGGCTATGCTCCTTCGACTGGACGTTGCAAAGGCCCTATTCAAGCTTCCCGATTAATTGGCGCCTGGGTTCTTGACGGCGCGAACCTGACCCGGCAGCAAGTGAAGAGAGTCCGAGTCTCAGCCTCTAAGGAGAACAATCCTTAGCAGGCACATAATAGGCATTTTTATCCGATGCAAGGAGGATTTATTAAACCAAGGACTCTAGCTCAAGCCGAAAGACCATGGTCAATGTCAGGAGAAGACTACTACTATTACACGTCCATCTCAGCACGGGCATTATGGGAAGTCACTACTCAAGCATGCGTATGTTCGCTTACCGGGAGTGCCTTGAAAGTGGTGATATCACCTCGTAGACAAGGCAGGACGAAATATATAGTCGATAGTGTCTTCCAAGATCTTAACGCCTTGAGCATCTTTACAGCAGTCGACAACTTGAAGTTGTTTCCAGTATTCGTATACTCTGTCGGTGGCATGTTCTGCAAATATGCCTTAAGCAAGCTAATTAGACCCCGATGCTCCATACGGCATTAAAAGCTGACTAGCGAGGTTGCCCTGGCGAACCCATTGTGCGGACCAATTCGAGAGAACGGCGACAGTTCACATCCCGGCCCCTGCTGGCATAATCACCGCGGCCCAACGGACAAGTCTTTTTCGAGACGCTCGCCTTGCAAGAACAAACCGATCATTAAGCCCCGACGTGGTCAAGTTCCGATGCTGAGTCTTGAGGCTGCCAAGATCAATCTGTATCTTGTTTTTGAGGCGTTGCCCTCGGAAGCATTCGCTGTGGTATGGATCACAGATGACCGCCTTGTTGCTAGCTGTTGTGATTGCATCGTATGACCAAAAAAGGACGAGTTGCCAATTCCGGTTGTAATGGATTGTGTTTGCTGCGCTAATCGAAGAACGTGCAGATTATGCTGGAACTGTTCTCGAACGAGACCTGAATATCCTCATTTTTATCTAATCATCTTGACGCGGAGGTGCAATAGTGCTGACCTCAGCGGGGAGCCAAAGCACGTTCTCTGTTGTCGGAATGAGGAAGACTTTCAAAATGTACCTATCTGGTAATACTTTCACGCACAGCTGGCGATTTCCCAGTCTTTGGACAAGCAATAATTACAAAAAGGACCAAATGAGGTATATGTAGATGGTAGGGGCAGAAGGAAGGAGCAATGTGGCCTTCGGGGTTTACTCACCAACTATTCTCTCTGAGCTGGATTTTGGTATCGTCTTGGACAGATAAAGTCCACCAAAGCCCGAGTTTCTCTCAACAGCCTAACTGACTTATCTCTGTCTCATCAAGCGGTAAAGGTGGCATGATAAGAGTTGTACGGTAGTGTAAACCAATGCAATGCAAACACATGGGTGGAGTAGAAGAGTAGCGCAACTTCGTGGGGGGTGGTTGGTTTACTGGACTTGGACTTGGACTTGGAAGTTGATAAGAAACCAAACTCTCAATTCTTAGATCCGATTTGGTATCTTCATGGCTGAAAAGCATGAATGGAATGTCATTTGAGTCCTCTCCTCATTCGTAGGTAGTTCGTGTTGGAAGTCCGGTTATGGGGAGTGAAGGATGTTGGCACAGGGTCAACATGATCAAATTGCTGCATAAAACTTCCATTGTACACAAATGATTACACTCCAGGATCTTAATAAAGCCTAGTAACGTTACTTTGTTCGACAATGTGAAAAATGCATGGATAGTTAATGATAGGGAGGCAGAAAGCGAGCCATGAAGCGAGCAGGGCAACTTGAAATTTTTGATCTCGATACAGGGTAATTGGGCAGCCAACGGCACTTCAACTTGTTTCTTTCAGTTCTGCATACGAAGTAAGTCTCCAAAAGTATCCGCTTTATCCCGTCACATCCCACGTAGATCCCCCCCCTTAATCCCGGGGTATGGCGGGAAGCCTTCCAGCAAGGAGCAAGGAGAGCAGTCTTCGGCCCTTCAGCCTCCCTGTAAATGTAATTAGAAACAAGGAAAGGAAGGAATAGGCATTCGCCTAGATTCGAATGCGACTAAAAGTAGTCCTCCCTCGCCTACGTATGCAGCTGTCGTGGACCCGTGGTCCCCGAGCGCCACATGTCGACTTCGTATCCACCACAGGCATTATTTTACCTTGCCTGAGGTAAAGCATGAACACGCCAATATTGACAAGACTGATACCGTAAGTCGTATGTCGTGATGGCTTGTTTGATCTTGCAAAGGATGGTCGTGGGCCCTTCGGGCTCTCTGGACTCTTGCTATCAAGGTGGCCTTGAGATTTACGGCGTAGACATCTCCGCCGTGGGGTGGAGGGAAGCCATGAGAGCCGTGGACCATGGAACACGAAAGAGCGGAGGACGCGGAACTCGATGATATGGTCCGGTGGTCGCAGAGGCCAAGTGACTAATATTGCCGAGATACCGTGCATTGCATCCGCATCCATGCTTGTGCCTTTCAAAAGATCCCAGAGCAACCCCCACGATAGGACTTTGAGTATCCCTTGAGAGTAGGGTGCTTCACGCCGTGTTTCTAGCCGGGTATATTGGCTATCTATCATGGCGGCTTGATGCAGCTAAGGTTTAAAATACCTCCCACCTTGGATAGCAAAAGGAACATTGAGCAGACAGTATAATTACGGCGGGCAAGTTGGCGGCATCAGCGTCTTCTCGGTGAGGGCGGGGTGACCACGGTGCGCTCAAGGTCGCTGCACGCGTGTCATTGCTGCTCGTTGGTGCAAAGCCTCCTGCGTTGCATGACTGACTTCTCTGCGTCGACAAGGTTCGTGTCACATCTTTTGTCACGCGATGGTGGCTCTGAGTAACTTAAAATCGCGGGCGGTCCTGAATCGTAGGGTGCAGGATGCAGGGCAAGTCTCCCCAGTCAACTCCATCGCCTTTGCCACTCGGCGGCCAGGAAACGTGTTCCAGGGACCAGCACGAGTTATCGGATGGACCCAATCGCGTCGAATAGCGCGGCTCTTGGGGCTCTCTAAGGACAGGCCGCAGTGCCGTTGAGGCTGGGCGGACACGGGCAGTGTCAAACTTTGAAGGTGGGATGAGGCGCTCTGCAAGACGGCTGTTGGTGATTCGGCCGTGTTATCAGAGTAGATTTCTGGGCTCCCGGCTCCGTACTCGGTATCCATCCTTCGTGCGGCTATAGTTGGAGCACGAAAACCCCCTCTGTCGGAGCCGCGATGAGCCTTCAGGGTCCCTGGTTAATGAGCAGTTCTAGGGGCACCACGTGAACAGATCATGGCCGCAAGGACGCGATTCAGTCAGCCTGGGGCCAGAGCACTAGTTCGGGCCGTTCACGGCGTCGGTCACCACAGTGTGAGATGGTGGTTGAGGCCGCTGCCGCACGTGTGATTGGACTTGGCCCTCCGCTCTGTTAGCACAGAGCATCGGGCTCGGGGCTCAGCCATGTGGTTCACTAAATGATTCCGGTCATGATCATTTGTCGCGTGATGGGGTGGACGTACGGGACGCGACGGCATTGGCGCCACCCGCTGCGAGTGCGAACTGCCGAGTGCTTAGTGCCAGGTGGGAAATGTTCCCTTGTCCTGATCGACGACGGGGCATCTCCAAAGACACGAGGAAATGCCCCCTTGGCTGAGGAGCCTGACGGCGAGGCGACTCCGGGCCAGTCTCGGATTGGAAGACGTTCACGTCTCTTCTTCGAAAATTCGGCGCATGAGGACGGGGCGGCGACAAAGGAGGCGGCCTGACGGAGCAGGGATTAGCGTCGGAAGCTGGCCGGCACACGTGTCGAAGGTGCAGAGAAGCAGTTCGGCTTAGAGGCTGCACGAGACGGGTGTGGCTTCCAGCCAATGGTGCCCTGGCATTCGTAGTCTGCTATGGAGCCAACGTGAGATGGTCAACCCATCGCCTGGGCCGGGACGGGTTTGGCGCCGAAGTGTGGCAGGGAGGATCCTGGAAGCTGGACGGAGATAGTGCTTACACAAGGGATACGCGGAGCCGCAGTGGTCATGGAGTGCGGAAGCCAATTTGACGATAGCAGTGTGGTGAAGTTTGTCCAAGATGGAATTCTTGTTTCGATCTGTTTGCCATTCTATGCCGCTTCCAGATGGCCACAATGTCCCACGGACGAAGTCGACCGGGACGACGCATGGAAGAGCCGACACTACTGAGATCGAGGCTACCTCCAGCGGCTCAGCGTCAACCTTAGGGGGGGGGAGAGGGGGAGGCCGGGCTATGATATACCTTAGCATACCTACCTCTGCTCGACGCGTCGGCTCAGCGGAAGACTCACCCTGGTGTCCGCAAGGGTCTCAACCGTCCAGGCGTCCACCTGCAAAATACGTCGTGATGGGTCTCGTCCATGCGACTTGCTGCTCTCGCAAAGACCCTAACCTGTTTTCGCCGTATCTCCAAGTCATGTCCTTGATGATGCCGACAGATCCCCCATGTGGCTCCCCACTCGCAATCGCACTAGGCCTTCGTCTTGTCTTCCGTCATCTTCATGCCTACCCTTGAATCCGTTGATCGACAGTGACAACCTTGAAGGCTTAAATAGGGAAGGCTGTTCGCATCTGCCAACGGCTGCTCGGATTTCCCCTTTCCGTTCGTTGGGCGCACCATAAAAAGCAAATCTCTTCCCATCACACCCACCCGTCGTCTAGGGGGCTTCGGTGAATCATTCATTCAGGAAGATACTTGTGACAAAGTACCCAGGCCGAGGCGTCTTTACCGTGTTCGATTTTTCACCGAGGGCGAGTTCCGTCAACCCTTCAACATTTACCGAAGCTGCCGCCGTGACATGAGCAACTGCAATCCACGTCAAATACGTACCATTCCATTCACATCTTGAGAGGCACGAAGCAGCCAGACTCACCCGCCATTCCTTTCAACTCCCCCCACAATGCACTCAAACAAGATCAACCAGTCATCGTCCCGCTTGCTGCGGACGACAGATGACGACAGGCCGCTCGCTCGTGTATGTATCTCGATTTCATCCAACTTGCCTGTACTTACGTGTGAAACTCAGCCTTTCAACCTGGAAACGTGTGTGCATGCGCTAATAAATACTCCATCAGGATCTGAAAGACCTCTTTTCCACCCTCATTGTCAGTCTGCTACCTCTCGGCGCCCATCGCGTCAGGTTCACAAAGGTGGAATACAGCTTTATTTCTGAAGATGCCATTCACAACCTCGGTAACCTGAAGTTGCTGCAGTCGAATCGCATGCCTGACCCCAAAGATCCGTCCCGCACTGTCATTTCTACTTCAACCACCATCTTTTCCATGAGCAAGGACATGGCCACGTCACTTTGCCAACGCTTTCTTGATGCCCATTTCATTGAATCAGCAGATGGCAAGCGCGAACCGACCTTCCACCCGAGAGGCTGGGTATGGAAACCCACGTCAAAAGGAATCACCATCCTCAACTGGTTCTGCTCCAAGAATGGCATCGAACACGACCAGCTGATGGACTTGGTCGGTCTCGTCTCGACCCCGTTGATCACCCTGGAGAGGAACCAAGAGACGGACAAGCTATACCTTGACCGGGGCACTGTCGAGGTCATCTATTGCCGACTGGTCGGGGCTGGGGCACGCGGGAACAAAGCGCCAATGGTTATGAACGATTCAACCTACAAGAACCTTGCTGGAGTAAGGATGGCCGCGGAGCGAAAGGTCAATGGGCGAGTCTACCACGACACTTTCACCGGCCAATCGGTGGGTGATTGGTTGATGGACTACACCACGACCATGGACATCCGAGAAGCCGTCGAGCTCGCGTCTCTTTTCATTCATCACGATCTGTTCGAGACCATTGTCCAGGACCGAGCTCACGCAGCCCAGTTCCCACGGTGCAAGTTGTTCCAACCGACCCAGAACGCCGTCTATGCACTGTCCCAGCGCGGGCAGGATTTGGTGGAAAACAGCAGCTCAGGTCGCTGCTCCTCGGAAGGAAAGGGTGAAGGATCTCACCACGGCAACTCAACCGACTCGAACAGCCAGCGCCTCGACAAGATTCTCACGGATCCTACGCTTCGGCTCCTGTTCCGGGAAAATCTGCGAGACACTCACTGCGAGGAAAACTTGTCCTTTTACCAGGAGGTCGACGACTTTATTCGACAATGCAAAACGGCTGTCCGCACCCTGCAGCAGACCGATACGGATTCCATCGACAGTGCCAAGGAGCTTCTCTCACAGTCATACATAATCTTCAACACCTTCCTTGCACCTGGCTCGCCAAGGGAGCTCAACATCAACCATCAGCTCCGCATAAGTCTCGCGGACCGGATGACCAAAGCCCAGGCCCAGGATGCCACGGTAGTGGACACGCTGCGGGAGGTGACTTCTCTCTTCGAAGGCGCACAAAACGCCGTCTTCAAGCTCATGGCGAGTGTAAGTGGACCGATTCTGGACATGAGACGCTATCGTTTGCTAATGAGATGCAGGATTCCGTGCCGAAATTCCTTCACAACCCGAAAGCCGAATACCGATTAATTCAGGCTGGTATACGATAGCAAGATGGATATGGGCGGGCGTGGCTGGATGATTTAGAAACGAAAAGCCCAACAGTTTCATTTTTTCCTTCTTTGTTCAACGTTAAGCAGCCTGGAGCATGACGTGGCCCTTTTGTGCCGGTTCTCTTCTTTTGTCGAATCTACGTCTTCAGTACATAATGAGCATAGCATCTGAGCCTACCAAGGTAGGGACTGTACATGGAAAAAAACCAACCTTCAGGCTCACCGCCAATTCGGTTCTCCAATGGGAATGCTGCCAGTGACCCCAGCTCAGCCATAGAATCATCCCGCGGCACGCATGAGATCAGCGGTGGAAAGTGGTAATTACAACCGCAGTGAGAAGCTCTCGGAAAGATGTTGGATCTGTGATTGCCTGAGCGTGAGATGCCTTGTCAGACTGGGTATTGACGAGTGACGGCCCGCGCCTCCGTCGTCATCACCATCATCCATGCGAGCCGTAACTCCAGGTTATTGGCCTTCAATTCATTTGCCACGTCACGCGATTTACCCCGAGGAGCCAACGTCGCATTCTTGTTTTCATTCAACATTGAATTTAGGCAGATGATGAAGAGGCTACATAACGGAATGAGCGTCTACGGACCAGTCTCTTTGCTCCCCTCGGGTTGCCAAGGTTCTTCAAACAGTCGGTTCCAGTCTCTCTTAGTCTCCGTCCCTGCCGAAGAGTTGCTATCCGATTCCTCGTCACTCTCCGGGAACTCGTCAACGACGACGTCCATTTTGACCCTACTCGTGCACACCTCGATCCATTCGAGCTGATATGAGAAAAACTGGGACAAGTCCATCAGGACCGGGTGAAATTTCCCGTAAGTTCGCAACGAGGGCATGCGGATGAAGTCGACCGGCCGGCCTTGGTTGCGCTTGTGATGCCGCTGTCCACCGGTGATGCGCTCACGCATCAAGCCCCTTTTAAAAGGGAACCCCGCAACCAGCCCGGTCTCAGGGTCTGCCAGGTCGACGACGACTTTCACCTTGCATCCTTGGATGGCCATGTCGATGTCAACCGCCCTCTGAACCAAATCAGAAAGCTTGCCCTTCAGGTCAACGGTCTCCAGCGAAGAGTCGTCTGAGTCTGGGTCGGTGGAGGACGTCTCAGATCTGAGCCGAGTCAGGGGGTCGATCTCCTTTTCGATGAGTTGGATGAGTCGGTCCGGATCCACGTGCCGACCATGGAGCATATACAACCTGCGGAACACGTCGTTCATGGTGTGATAGTATCCTTTCGTGTATGGGGTGTCGAAGCTGGTCAGGACTCCTACGTTGGTTAGAAACGTCAGTCGCGGGGAATAGCAAATGGGAACCAAGCTCACCTCGAAGTGATCGCTGGAGACTGCTAAAGGCTGGCCACTCTTTCCCTGCCCATTTATCTTCGCAGTCTGGCGAGAATAGATTGTCATAGAGAATGCGCCAAATCCATGCTGATAACAGGGCCCACCCCCTGGGAGGCTGGGAGGAGGCAGCTGCGAGATATCGGGCAGCCTTGGGACACACGGCTGTCAGCTTGGCCAAGGCACTCTCGTCGAGTGATTCCAGCGTGAGGCCGATTGGAAAAGCATGCATGGCGAAATTGCCAATCTCATTGTCCAGTATTTTCCACTGCAAATCTAGTTCGAGGTAATACTGCGGGCGGAGGAGAGGCGTCTTCCAGCGCCTTTGTTGCTCTTTGGGAAGAGATACCACCCACTGCGCCCAGGAGACCGGGGCATTCTCGGCTGGATTCGGTCCGGCGAGGGGTTGGATGCTTGGGTCGACTGTCGATTGGGGTTGGGGGCTGGTCACAAGACTCTCGACCGTCCGATTGATATGCTGTGTTGAGAGGGCAGGAGGTGTCGAGGCTCGAGGTTGTTTTGAGACGGCAGAGCGTGGTTTGGCTCGAGATTTCTTTGAAGTGACGGATCTTCTCGAGGCGTGAGGTTGGTCTGGGGTTGTAGGTGGTGTCGAGGAACGAGGCTCGTCCAAGGTCATGGGTTGTGTTGAAGGAGTAGGCCTTGACGAGGGAACTGGAAGTCCATGGGAGTTGTCGGTATCATCAGCATTGGCCTTTGCCATCGCACGAGTCGTGACATTCGTCCGCCTCGGCGACTGGCTCTGATCAGCAGAGGCGACATGGTTCTTGGTCACCCTGCCCCGAGATTTCGGTCCTCGGCTGGGAGGGGACTTGGACTTTTGTTTCTTTGCTCCTTTTCGCGGCATTTCCACAGAGGGGAGTCGGGGGTAACGGGGAATTGGTCGCGGTGGTCTGCAGAGTCCTCGGTCGGTGTCGGCGACAATTCCAGTGATGGACTTGAAGAGTAGGGAACGAGTGTGGGCGCAGTCGAACCGGCGCCGTGCAGGACTTAAATATGTGAGTAGCTTTGGGCAACGGAGAAGGCGGAACTCGATTGCCGAGGTAAGAATCTGTGAATCCTCAGATATCTGCGACAAAGGGCCCCCAAGCCTCTTACGCAAAGACGTCACACGCACATGGTGCGGGCGGGTTTGGTGTGATGGCGAGAAACACACGGACGGGACTCAAAAACATCATGTACGCAGGTGAGAGGAGATATGGATACAAATGAGAAACATGGGTACATTGATGCCGTTGGGTCGGAGGCACACATCTGGCCTATTGGGCGGAGCACCGGCATACGGAAGCACGCACTTGGACGCGCTGAAGGCACTCAAATACGGACCAACAGGTAGAGCGCGTACCAAAAGGCACGAACAAAGAAACGGGCCGACGCAAGCATACGAGTAAGTTTGTATAATAGAGGCGTGGATCCAGCGACGCGCAAACAGACACACGCAGTACCTGGCCAACAGACAAACGCCACCAAATAATTCATCAATATGGATTTGTGAGTTGTTGGGCCACCTGCTGGTATTTGCGCTCTCTGCTTTGTTTAAAATGTGCTCTGGAAATTGAATAGGGCATTGCTGACCGCATTCAGGGACCAGGTTGATTTAGTCAAACCCGAATCATCGTCCGAAGAATGCCAAAGGAAAACAAGCCACTTGCATCATAGCATCTTCCACAATCCATCACAACCCGTTTCAAGAGGTGTTGGGACTAGGCTAACGGAGCCCCCGGGCCTGGATGGCCACCCACAGAGTCGCCAACTTTCTCCGCGATGTGCCATTAATAGGAATGAAGTGATGCTGGGTGTAGTCACTGAAGTTTTGGAAACATTTAAACCTGAAATCAAGATTGAGTAGTAAATACTCTTCTTTGCTGCTAGAGTGCGCATATCTCTCTCCTGGACAGTTTGGGCTCCTACGTCACCCATACATCGAAATGTCGCCTTTAAATAATGATTCATCTGGCCCTCTGGTTCTGACCGCATCCAGACTTTTTTACCATCTTATCGTCATTTATCATCGACTTTGATCATTTGTTTTGCCCTGTAGAACCATCTCATGGATCAGCCTTCTGGGAGTTGTGCCAATGCACACACGAGCCCCGTGATCGGCCTTGACTTTGGATCTACGTGAGTTCTTCCTCATAATCCCCTTGACCTTGAATCTATCTGTTAACTAAAGATATGCAGTCAATCAGCAGCAGCTGTCTTTGTGTTTTCACGATACGGACGCTCTGATTCTGGAGGCCAGTTCCCACAAGTTTTGATCCCAAAGTTCCCAACAAGGCTGTTGGTTACCAACCCCGAGGATCCAAAGCTGCATTTCATGCCCCCGGATTCTCGTACTAGTGACCGGGAGCTGAGGTGTTTTAAACCTTTGCTCATGGATAATCCTCTGAGAGGAGCTGGGGATCCAAATATCATGGCTGCCGCTGCCCGATTCGTGGATGGTCTGGACCTTCCCGAGGAGCCAAATGTCGTCAGTATATTTCTCAAGGGCCTTTGGAGAGAAGTAAGAGAGGTTTTCGCCAGAAAGTTCCCCAAGCAGGCCCGACTGCCCCCTCACGTTGTCATGACATACCCGAGCAACTGGAACACTACGGAACTGAAACGATTGAAGGACGCTGTTCGAGATGCAAAAATCGAGGAACAAGCTTGCAAAACATGTGGAATCAGGTACTGTACTGAGCAAGAGGCTGCCGTCCATGGTGTGTTGTCCGATGGACATCAGATTCTGGAGAGCCTCCACCAAGTAAGCTTGACCCTTCCCACTCCTACCGATCCAGCATCATTTGAGCAAGAGGAATCAAGCCAAACGACAAATCTTGCTAACCTAGTCCCAGAGCGATGGCGCTATTCTTGTCGCCGACTGTGGTGGCATGACAACTGTGAGTGATATAACTTACAAGTCGATGACTACATGCAGCTCAGCCTCTCTACACGACAAGTGACTAACTTGACAAAGGATGCCGCCGTGTACAGGTTCCACGCGGCTCAGACATGTGGAGGCTCGGCGTTGCCTGGAGCAATTGAGGATCAGGAGTCAGTCTTCAACGGGGGCATTGGCTTAGATGAGGCTTTTCAAAATGCCGTGTTGGCCGAACTCATGCAGGTCGCTCAAGCGGGCCAGCACTCTAATGAGCTTGTAGCTTTAACTGCAAACCGGAGGAAAGAAATCATGACGCGTTGGGAGGAAAAGATCAAGCCAGAGTTTGATGGACTACGAGGCTACCAATGTTGGCTATTTGAAGATCTTGCTGGGCATACGATTGTGATCAATCGGTAAGTGGTCGACTATTTTCCTGCCAACAAAGAGATTTAACTTACTAACGCCTCTATAATAGGGCCACATTGGTTAAACTCTTTGACCCCGTCGTCAAGAGAATTGTGAGCCTCATCTACAACCTGTACGAACGAGCTAGCCGGCGAGGAAAGCCGCCTCAGGTGAGCGACAGCTAGATTATTCCTGAAAATGATATGATAATAGAGCTAATGCGCTGAACAGGTTGTCATTTTGACTGGAGGTGTGTCTCGAAGCCCGAGGGTTCAACACCAAGTGCCAAAGTACTTGAAGAAGATGATCAACGACTGCCCCCAGATTGTGATAAACAGCACGTAGGTTTTTTTAACCACAAAATGGTCGCCATTGCTAAGTTATCTAGAAAAACCGTTGTATGTCAAGGAGCAGCGTTGACTCGTCTTCCTTCGCCATTCTACTAGGGACTGAGGACAGGACATCGGCGCCTGTTCCGAGGAAACCTCTTGGACTAAATGGATGGATAGCTCATCGAAGACACATTCTTTTGGGATGGAAATGGACTGCGCGCTAAAGAGTGATGGGAAGTATGCGGTTTTCGGGTCGTGCGAGAAGTTGGAGGAAATATTGGACATGCATGGCGCTATTGTATGAGCTGCTATGCGCACTTGAAAGCATCGTCTTCAATCTATCCTTCATCTAGCTTTATTTATTTTCGCCTTTTCCTTTATTTTTATCCCAATCAGAAGACTTCCTTGAAACGGAGTGTTTCGTCATTCAATTGAAGACGCTCATATCCATGTGGTTCTGCCTATCTAGTACCTACGTAGCACACAGATTCAAAATGTGAGGCCACACTACACAATCGTGTGCAAGAACAGATATTCCTATACCGATCTCGTATCAAACTTGCACAGATATAAACTCCGTGGCAACATTCATCATTACCGCCAGTTTATCCGCACCAGCTTCCCAAGTTTGCAGCCTTTGTTCATTCAATGGATGGCTTGGATCTGTCTTGGCCCGCACGAGCTCACCAAGGGTCAGAACGGGACTGCTGGCATCGTAGAATGCCTTTTCGACCTGCCAGTCTTCGCAGGTCCGAGCCTCCCAGAGTGTCTTGCTTGATAGGAGCGGCATGTCTTCAAGGATCCCGCAGCCGCTACACGGAATCTCGGCTTCAATAGAGTTGACACAACTGATAATGAACCAGAGACATGTGACCCTGCAGTAGTCAGCATAATGGTATTTGTAGGTGGTTCAAGAAGGAGGAGCAAGTACCGTCTCCGCGACTCGGAAAACACCCAATCCTCCCAACTTAAACTTGGCTCAGCTTGTTCGGTGCTCGAGTAACCACCAAGTAAACCAAAGAATCGGGAGCATAGCACCTGAGAAGCATTTCAGGCTACAAGCTCAAAGCACATGTCTGCGGGCGTGGGGAGAAATGACGTACCTGCGTTGTTTCAAGCATCCGTTGCCCACGGCTTGGAGTTTCGGCGTCTCGATCAATCGTAGCCATTATCATGTAAATGATCATCGCCTGAACGGCCGGTTGAAGCTCAGTAGCAGAGAGCATCTCGACCTAGTAGCTCATTTTAGCTCTCGGCCGACAAGAGAAATTTGCACGCTTCGTACCTCACTTCGAAAGCGTCTCTCCTCAGCCTCGATGGTACGCCAGAGGAATGGCCTTGTTTCGGGAGTCCTCGCCCCGAAGAGCTGAGAAATTCCCATGCAGCTCGCTAGTTTCTCCGGAAGCGATGGCTTGTGCCAGTAGGGGTGGATGAAGGGCGGAAACGTTTGTCGACGAAGCATCATCTGCGGGAAAGCAGAAAGGCATTGTAGAAGCGACCCGGCTGCGTGCTTCAATGTCGGACTTCGATAGCTTAGGCGTGCCAGATCGTTGACTGACAATTGCTGTAGAACGGTTTCGTCGGGGGAGTGGCTGGTGATATGTGATAGAGATGGCTCAAAAGTAGGGAGTTGGTCATTGGCCCAACTGGCCACAACACCAATGCTCTGTACTTCGTCCTCGAGGATAAAATCCAGTCTCTCCGTATGCTCTGAATCCAAACCCAGAGACTGCTCAGCGCCATCAAGAATACCGCCCGCCCACTCAATCTCCCGTGAGCGCCCAGCTTCCGGAGAACTTCTCGACGGCGGAGGCCTCTGAGCAGAAGGTACATGGCGCTTTTGCCCCCGCTCATGATACAGGCATTCTTCGCCCCTTGCCTCGCAACGAGAACATGGAGTAGCGAAACTGCACTTGACCTTGGCCGCACTGCAAGCAACGCAAGATCTCGGACGGCCCTTGCGCTTCGTCTGAGCACGCTGACAATACTTGACATGACGATTGTAGGAGTTTTCTACTCAGAAATTAGCAAACCGCATCAATTGCAACGTGGTGAAGCTCGAAAACCATCTGTGTAAATTCTCCAGCAGAGTGGGCAAGTGTTGGAATCCCGAGAATCAGAGGGCAGTGGTTGGATGTCCGAAGACGTAAATTCAATTTGTCGCATTATTGAGGTTGATGGATGGAGAAATATTTGATCAACAAGGAGGAATCAGAGCAGTGCCTGGAGTATGGAAGGTGTTGAAAACTCCACGGACTTCCGTGGTAGGGAAAACCCCATTCATGAACGCGGCCTTAAGCCTTAAATCCGATGCTCTTAAACAGTCAGCAAAGCGGACAAAATCTAGTTAGTTATTCCTCATCTAACTATGGCTTTGAGAACGACCGTGCAGTCATAGTTACAAGGTGTTCCTCTCAATCTCCATCCATTCACCAGGGCAGCGGGCCGTTTCGGTCGCTCATGGTTCCGGATGGTCCATCTTCTCCAAGCGTGGCCAGCTCAACGATGCGCGAGGCCCCAACCTCGGGACTATGACCAAACTCGTTGAAGCCAGTCAGTGCCGTGCGCACAAGACCTGGGCAAACGGAATTGACCTTGGCCCCGATCCCATTCAGCGCTCGATCGTAGTTGATCATGAGCATGTTCACCGCCGCCTTGCTTGCGTCGTAGGCCTTGTAGTCGGTGTTGTAGTACATGGTTGTCTTGTCCGTCGCTCGCTCCAAGCTGCCCATGACGCTGGAGACGAAGACGAGTCGCGGCGGCCCAGCCTTGGCCTTTTGCAACAGCGGGAGCAGTCCCTCCGTGAGGGTGGCAGTGCCAATAACGTTCGTGGTGAAGGTCTTGGTGAACAGATCCCATGTGCTCAGAGTAGGATCGAGATCGATCAGGATGCCAGCATTGTTGACAAGGACGTCGAGGTATCCGAACTCGGCCTCAACATTGGAGATGGCCGCCTCGATGGATGCGGGGGATCCGAGGTCGAGTTGGACGGTTGAAGCTTCATGGCCAGCCTCTTGAAGTTCCGAGACGACCTTTTGGCCCGACTTGGGGTTGCGAGAGCCGATGATGACGTGGTAGGAATGCTCACTCGCCAGGATCTTGGCGACGGCCAGCCCAATGCCTTGATTTGCACCTGTGATGAGCACGAGAGGTCGAGTCGAAGTGACAGGCATCGTGATGGAGGGGAAGGATGAAAAAATTGGTTGGTTCGGTCCGGTTGTGTCTGTCGGTTGTTGAGTGCCGAAGTGTTTGCATTTGAACTGTTTCGAGGACACTGAAGGGCATTCTTATACCCTGGAATCATGTTGAATTACGAGAAGCTGCTTTGGCCAAATTGGCCGCGATAGACTGCCCACAGTCGAATGCACTCAATAAAGGCGCGGTCATTCGAGCGGCAGATGATTGCATCGTTGTACGAAGTCGCCTCACATTTCGCCCAATTTCGCCGTCCACTTGTTACCTAAGCATAAGTGGCGGGGGGGCCATTGTCGGCCAAATTGGCCGCGCTGGGTGAGCGAGACAGATATCTCCGAATGGAGACGACCCAGATCTCAGATGCAAAGTAGGAGGTAATTAATCTCATTCTGCGTTGATTTGTAATTTCTACGGTGCCGCGAGTCGGATGCTGAACATCAAAAGGGGCGGAATTCCAATATTGTTGCGGTGATGCGTCAAAGAGCATGTGGCACGATGCAACTATCGTCACGTCATCTGTATTACAAGGCAAACCGTTCGCTATATATACTCATCGAGTTCTGTACACGAATACGCCCCTCAAAGCAGTCCGCATCCTTTGACGAGTCGTACTTGCTCCAAGGGCTGGATATGACCGTTTGTGGTCCTGGCGTCCTTTCGGAGCCGCATGCTTCAATATCTGATGAAGGGTCATTTTGTGGGAATGGTCCCAATTCATGTGTGGAGCTTGAACCGTCGGCATCGCGTGGCCTTGATTTAGGGATGCCGAATTGCCTGATGCCTCTGCTCAGGTGACTGAAGTGAGTGGTTGATTGGCCAGTTTGGCCGCGGCCGTGGGAGGAGAGAAATGACCCCGGCACAATCCTCCGTAGGACCGGTCGAAGCATCGGGAGAGAAGCTGAGCCGTGGTTAGTCGCTGAACTAGAAAATAAAAACAAGCAAGGGGAGCTTACCAGATACAACGGCGAGATTGACTTCAGCCACTGCCCAAGCCGTGTGAATACCCATTTCTATGTTCACTTCTCTCGACTGAGAATCGAATTGCCAAGAATGAATTAGGACAAACACGGAGGAGAGACAAACACTAGAAACCAATTAGCAACAACTCATTGGCCCGACGAGACACTCACAGGGCACCGAATGTGAAGAGCGCAATGACAGCCACCTTTTGGCCTGTGGGAAGGTGCATTTTGCCGACTTCAATGGCGGGGAGGGCAAGTATTGCAACGTCAATGAAGACGTGGGTGAGAACCGTTGAAAAGAAGAATGTTGACTCGTGGATGTTGCATTGGGCATCCTCAATCGACTTGTCCCAGAGCGCCTGGATGGGGATGCATTGAAGCGTCACCATGAACAAGCGCAAGATGAACCAGGCCATGGTGAGCCCGAGAAGTACCTGAATCGGAATGCGAGCATTGGAAAACTTGAAGAGGCGCCAGTAGAATGTCAAGATGGCGAACTTGGCAAAGGCAATGGCGAAGGTGTAGGTCAGGCTCGATAGCCAAAGCATTAGCCAAGATTTCTTGATTCTTTCATCTTCCGTCATGTGACCGGGGCCGTCTGCAATCGGCCGACCGAGCCCATAAAGAAGAGCCCCTGATGTGGCTGTTAGAAACGTTGGAATCGAGGGGCAGGTTCCTCACAGAATAGGGCGACGAGCGTGTAACCCAATGAGCCAAACTAGAGATCCACGTTGTCAACCAAAGGCCCAAAATCCGAGAGCAAAAACGGTGGCATACAAAGGCAGCCACGGCAAGTATGTCGTCCAGGCCATACCCAGCCGTCGTCATGCGCCTCGCGATGAGCCGGAGGACCAGGGCAAGGGTGGCGAATGTCAATGTCACGGCGATGGCGGCATAGACATTCGGCGCATTATTGAGCATAATGAATGCTGCGGATGACGCACCGAGCGACGGTAGAGGCAAGTCTCCGCCAACATGCAAACCGGTCGAACGAAATCGGAAAGGAAAAGAAGGGAGAAAGGGAAAGATGGGGAAGGGGGGGGACAAACCGGGGCATATTATGAGGCCATTTGCGCCTGAGCCCCTTGACGATCCCTCTTTTGCGAAATGACTCGAAACATTGGGGCGAGGGTGGCCAGTGCAGGAAGAATCACCATGTCTCGTGCCACTCGGGCGGCGGTTTGTCGGTCAGGAGCATCGTCAGATCTGGCCTCGAGTCAAAGCAAGCATGGCATACAGACACTTGTGGGAGACTAGCCAGCAGCGTGCCAACCTTCTGCTGAGGAACTAGACTCGCGTTTCCCCGTGGGGAGGCGAGACGTTGGGATGCGGGGGCAGTTTGGAACCATGAAGGCTCGTGATGAGCTGCCATAGGCCGAGCTCATCAAACACCGCGGAACCATCTCTCCTATACCTTACCAAGCTGGAACTAACCTCCCCAACGGCGTCGCCATCACTCAGCTCCTCTTGAGATGGTCTCAACGGCATTGCAGCACCACCTTCTTTACTGGCCAGGGAACTTCAGCCTTGGCAGTAACTGCGATTCTGTTGAAGGAAGGTCCCATTTAGTATGAAACAGGGATAATGAAGGACTGACCATTCGGAATCCCTTCCGGAGTAGAAATACGCGGATGGAACAGGTCGGGAGGCTTGCCGACCATCCACCTTCGCTCACTTCGCTCGGATCCAACGGACGTATGTCGGGGGTAAGTCAAGGGGTTTTGGAACGCGAGAACCTTCCTCTATCCTCGTTATGATGTCCATATAAATTAACCAGGCCTTTATAATAAGGGACCAATCCCTCTTGCAAAGAACGGGACTATTAATAACAATAGTTTTGAGAGGAATTTAGAACATACGTTAGCTACCTATAGGGTATTGACCTGGATGTGAGTGGAAGGCATCCAGGGCCAGAGTTTACAGATGGTTTTTTTTTTTTTTTTGTCCCATTGGGACTCTACGGTAGTCGGAGGCACACTTCCTTAGGACTAAGAACATATGCTTGCCGAGTGTTCCCTATCATCATGTGTAGATAGTCGAGGTTGACAACGGTTGCTGCGACGAATAAGCGTCTCATTATGTTGCCCCTCCGGCGCATTAGGGATCAATGAGGACCACGGCACTGTAGAGATTGATAATAATGGAGTTCAATTATTCTGAGTCACGTCTCCTAGAGAAACTCTCATACTCCTGCCAGTACCTCGGTAAGTGCCTTCGGTCAGGTGGTTTGATCTGGATGGGAGGTGGTGATACTGTGGCAACTGTACCATCTAAATGCGTCACAGGCCGGTGACTCCAGTCTGGCGCACCAAGGCCTTATACAATATCATGCTAAGCCTATACTATTTATACACCACGATTAGGGAGGTTGAACTAGAGTCGGTGTGGTGTGTTGGCTCCTCGGCTTTAGCGATTTTTGTCCCTTGTGTAAGATGATCGGGAAAAAGCCGAACCGGTCTGGCCAGCAGCGTCTCACTTATGCGGGGATCCGGTACCTGGTTGACTCGGTGCTATATTGTGTGTTCATGACAAGATGGGTTTCGGATAAAGCCGATGATGGCGCAGGGTTCGACTCGCCCAACTGCCGAAACCGACGTCTCATTTCATTGTTTCACCCCTCGGCGGTTCCCGAGGAGCGACAACAGATCTATATGTAATTGGTGACGTGAAATTATTACCAAGATAATTATTCACAAGGAGTAGGACATGAGAGTTAATGCCAAGGATGGCATTGGTATCAGGTTGGCAGAATAGTGTAGGGAGTTGCGCAAGATGGTCCATAGCTCTCGATGCCCCGGCAAGCCTATTAATAAGCTTATCTATAAACTCTTGGACACTTGATGCTGCCTCTGTACTTGAAATGGGTTTTCTCTTTTTCGAAATGGTGGCCCGATGGATGCACCAAGAAAGCACACCCATCATCTCGCTTCGCTACATGGACTGATCAAACCCCGACATTCAGCTGGCACCAAAACCGACCTTGCATCGGACAACCTCTTGAAGCACGCGTCTCTCGCCAAACCTGGTCTGGTCAATGGGACCACGGCTGCAGAAGGACGCAGTCGAACTGGAACTGACGATTACCCCAGCAATCCTGAAGAGTCGCACAACATTAAGGACCTCCGCGGGTTCCCCCAGCTCCTGGGGACGTGGCCAATGATCAACTAGGACCATTCTAAATGACTGACTACTACATACTGCTCTTTGCTAAGATCTTACTACTATACTAAAATTCTAAGGACTCGCGTTTCTACGAGGATGTTCGAGTTGTCGCAGAGTTAATCATGAATGCATTGGATCATCGTGGATAATGTCGATAAGCTGGAGGATATGGCTGGAGTTGCATATCTCAAGATCTCTTTACTTAATTAGATGCAGGTTAGAAGTCGGCAATTGCTGCCGTAATGAGGAGTTCGCGGCTTGGTGGAAGGATTGGGGCGGTGCATTGGCGAATGGCGATGCCAGCAGGTGGATAATGGAAGGCGAGATGTAAGAATCTTGATTGGTTTGTTCGCCAGTTAGATGGAGCATGAATTGCCCTCCGCGATTGGTCATGTCGCCAGCTGATGAAAACCACGGAGAGAATGCGACAGGAAGCTGGCAAGGAATACGAATCCCTGCCCCTATGGAATGCTGGATCTACTACATCGTGACATAAGGTAGTCCTTGATCACTCATGTTCATTGGCTGCTTCGCCCGCTGAATGCCCATCTCATAAGCCTAAACATCGCTACTTGCTCGAATTTAGCCATGCGACCTCGCCAAGCCTCGTTGAGAACGTATGGCGACGGAATGGTCTCTGGAGTTATGGCGGAGTAGAAGGCCGAAAGAAGATTCAAAAACATTTTCTTTAAGATTTATTCGTCCTATAAATCGAGCTACTGCACTCGTTGTAACTTTGGGTCATTATCAGCTGTTCACTCACGCTTCGTTATTGCACACTCCCACTTTCGCCTTGGGGATCCCGCCCTTTTCTTGCGTTGTTTTATTCAGATTCCTCGATCAACACCCAAACATGAAGCCATCACATTTAATTTACTCTACTTTGGCGTCCATGGCCACTGCCCAATCCTTCCTCCCGCCACCGCAGAACGTCAATGCTGTGCCGTCGGAGAGGTTCCCGGGAGCCAGCATCTCATACAAGCAGGTCAACAACTTGTGCGAGACCACCGATGGCGTCAGATCCTTCTCTGGGTATGTTAGTCTACCAAAGGGCTTCATCCCTGACGCTGCAGGCTGGAATGACAGCGTGTCAGGAAACTACTTTTTCTGGTACTTCGGTATGTTGCGGAACCGTCATAACTCGCTATGTCGATCGTACTAATGTACATTCAACAGAGGCTAGAAACGACCCCAAGAATGCTCCAACCTCCATTTACCTCGGCGGCGGTCCCGGCTACACGGCATTTGACGGCTCGTCGGTCTTCCCCTGCTACGTGAATCCGGACTCCAATTCGACGACCCTCAACAAACACTCCTGGAACAACAATGTAAACATGCTATATATCGAGCAACCACTTGGCGTTGGATTCTCTTACGCTACTCTCCTCAACGGATCTCTGGAAATTCTATCGGGAAACTTCACGCCCATCGCCGTCAACTCATCCTACAAAGGCGGCTTCGTGCGCGAGTACGGGAACCTCTCCTTCTCCCGCGTCTTCTAAGCTGGCCACAGTACCGGCGGCTACCAGCCCGAGACCATGTCTGCCATCTTTGACCGTGCCATGTTCAGGCGCGATGTCGCCACCGGCGAGACCGAATTGGCGGACAATCCGAATTATCGATCGAAGGGGAAGTCAAGCGTTAGACATGTCAAGAACAAGCTGTCGGAGCTGATTGAGAATATTTGCTACGTCTTGCAACCGCTCGATACGTGCAACGAGGCGCAATTGGAAGCGCTGGCGGATGGCACTGCAGAAATCGAGGATTGGGTTGTGGTCAAGCCCGCTGGGACGAGGGGGCAGCGTCTAGATGGAAATCATTGCAGGGAATGAATGCAACGGTGCTATAGTCGATAGCTGAACTACCTAGAAGCATTTCAATCCAAGAGCCACTTTGGTCTATTAGAATTGTTGTATTCACCATGACATCATGCGAGAGAGATATACCTTGAAATTCTTGTTTTTTATTCTCAGCTCTTATATCGCCATCGTCGATGACTTAGAACCGCACCGTCACCTCTCTCGTCGCTCCAAAGGGCTTCATGTCGTCAGTCGAGCACATCATGAGGCAAATGTCCGCACGCCGTTCACTCAAACGCGCCGCGCCTAGAATTTCTTTGACTCGGTGCTCCTCTGATATCATCGGCACGTTCGACCAGCTGATCGTAGTGGGAGGTTCAAAGCTCGGCTTCGACCAGGCACTCCAAGGAATATCTAGCTCGTGGGCACCCAGTGGAATGGGAGTGTAAATATCGGCGGTGACAGGGCCGAGGTGTTCTTCCTCCACGGCTACGAGGGCCCCTATGATGGCGGCTGTCGCGTCACTCCTCCACATGCCCTCGACCCTATTGGATTCAGCAAGGATCTTCAGAGCAGCTCGTCGTAGCCCATAGTGCCGGCACCGATGGACGACTATCCATAGCGGGATAATCAGCCCAGGCTCGAGGCTGAAGCTTATAGAGTTGGCAGGCCCCACTGTCCCTTGAAGCGTCGCTGCGAGCCTTACTACGTACTCGAAGTAGCCGAGCAAAGCGTCGTACCGAGACTCGGGCCCAAACCACGAGGCCCGAATCATCATGCGAAGCGTGGCATGATACATGCGGAGCGAGAGCCTCGTCATCAGGTTGCCAACGCAAGGTTCGTGCGCGCCCTCATAGCTTGCTATGCTACTTTCCCAGTGAAGTAGTCGACGCAGAAACGTGTGAAACTTGACGAGCCAAGGGCCGTAAGTCGCGTTGCCAGAAAGGAGGCTGTCATCGAGGAGGAGGAAGGTTCTGGCCATGCCGAACAGCTCGGAGCTCAGTTCTTCATACGATGCCCCGCAGACGTAGGCACTCGCCAGGAACTGATCTGCAGCGTATATCGACGAGGATTGACCATATGGATACGGTGACATGGAGTCGCTGAAGGTCATGGCTTGCAGGTCAATTCTCATCAAAGACCCTCCCAGCATTCCGAGGCTTGATGCAACTTTCGTAGGGGAGTCCAAATCTCTGGCGAGTGCCATGGCTTTGCCGTAGTGTGCTAGGGCTTGGTGAGTAAGCGACTTGTCATCGTCTCGTTTGTGTAGGGTGAGAGCCTCTACTCTCCGATGTAGAGTCCCAAGCGCGATGGCGGCGTGCCATATAGCGGGCTCACCATGTGCCATCTGCATAATATTCTCTTGTCAGAAGCTGGAAGGGAAGAGGGCGCAGGTGCCAGGGACCGTGACACAGCGAAACATGTCAAAGTAGCTTGTATCATCAGGGCTGCAGATGGCGGTGGACGACGGGATTTGCGCGAGAGCCCGCGAGACTGGCCCTGCCATGGCGAGGCTTCGAACCAACTCGGCGAGCTGTCGTCGGGTCATGGTGTTGTTTTCGGAAAGGTAGCCATCGCAGACGCGCCCAGAAGCCTGGCATCTCTTGCACTGAGGTTTTTTCTCGTCGCATTTGACTCGGCGAATCCTACAGACGTGTCAATACCTAGCCGGATCGGTCGGAGATTGTCATTAAGGACCGACTTGCAAGTGATGCACCCAAACTTCGATCGGGAGCCCATGACTGGAAGCCAGGTACGTGTAAGGATGTAGGACGATTTGCATATGGATGGAGGGAGAGATTCTCCAACACGAATAGCGTGATCATGTAAGCGTGAGAGTGTTCCGACGTGACAACGTCCGGGTTGACCCTTGTACAAGTCGTCGCTCCATTCGCTAGAGGCGCTCAGGCAGTTCAAAGCCGAACTCCCAACTCTTCGCGGTCGAACCCTGTAAGCGATGACGAAGGCAAACTTCGATGGGTAAAAGGGCAAAAAACACATACAACAGCAGGGATTCGCTGGTCGTCACCGACCCAACTACTAGTCTGCCGCTTCTCAGCTTAACGTACGGGGAGCAGACGGGACCCGGTGTTCTCTCAGAGCTATGGTCGTATGTGCTTGGTCGAATAGGCTTGAGGTCTAAGAAAGTGACTGACATACAGGGAAACACACTGAGTGGAATGAAAGAAATAGCAGCAAGAATCATGAAGGGTAACGAGTAGACCTGATTACTGTAGCTATACCCAGGCGCTGGCTGATGTGAAGGAGCCATGAAGAAGCCCGAGCCGTTGAGGCATGCAGGCTCAGTGTCGAACGCGGAGATTGGCTTCCTTCGGCATTCTCGCGTCACTATCGTCCGTCGAATTACAGACAGCCATTCTCAAGAAATCCACGAGGTGGCTGCAGTGGTTGAAGGCCAATCCCAAGACGACATTGAAGTTGTCGTCGGACTGTATGCTGATGAAGACGAGCAAGAGGGGGGAGAGACAAACCTTCCGTCCAATGATGACCTACGCCGCTTCCTTTTTGATAGTTCGCCTTTCGAGAGTCTCAGCAGTGGCCTTGAATCATTCATCTCCAAGCCATCCGTCTTCGTGAGCAAAGCCGCAATAACCACAAGGGTCAAGAATTTGTATGCCACCTTCAAGTCTAAACGCCAACAGCCCACGACATCAGCAACAGTGAAAGGACAGATCATCTACAACCCCGACATTGGACACTTCTCTCGAGAGCGGCTCACTCCCCTCAGCTTTGAATGGCAACTCACGAGTAGCAATCCCGTTCACCTAGACATTAAATATTCCCCTGGAGAAGGCTTGTTGACTCCTTCGGGAACTTGAAGCTTCCCAAGTATGAAGAAGACGGCGTGGGGTCAATATTGAAGCCCTGGTCCTCGTCCCAGGCCCCGAATTCCGTGCAGTCGAGGTGCAGGGCTCCTGCTGCGTGTTTCCTTCATGCGCTGGGGAATTAAACTGCGGCAACCCGATGTGCGTAGGATACACTCCGACCAGGACGACTTCAAACTTTTGGGAACGTCGTATCTTCAACATCGAGCTAAATATCGATGGCGATAGTTTAAAGCGGTAACCAAAATGGATCTTGTTCAGGTAGTTTCCCTCCCCTCCTCTCATACATCATATTGACATAAACAATAGTTCGAAATGTTGTCAAGCCATCTCGTCAAAATCCGCGCGTCGCCATTAATGCCTTCCGCAGAGGCCAGACAAGACTACGCCTACGAGCCACCCGATAGGGCCGATACCAACCCACCTATTGGCTTCAATCTCGCGATGCATCCTTTCGAGAACCCCGACCACACGGAGATATACGCCATCCTGTAGCGAACGCCCATTAGGCGGCGAAGCAGGTTCCATGGAAGCTTGCGCCGAAAAGTATTCGAATTGTTGAGCGTAGTGGCCGTGTTCGTGTGTGGGCTGGTTGGTTTTGTGCTTTGCTTGATGGTGTCGATTTTGTGGACTTGGGTTCGCGATGATACCCAGGGAGGTTTTGGCTTTCTTTATTTTCTGTGCGACAAATCTCTACACGTTGGTATGACCTGCAAGGAGTACTATAGTCGTCCAGAAGGTAGATTGCTATTCCATGTCCGCTATGACGTGAAATCCCCCTCTCCCTTGCTAAATCTGGTCGTGACACCGGCACGGAATTCCCGAATACCTTGGTAGTTCTTGTTAGCTGCCGAGAAGCCGATCGCTTTCACCGAAACCGTCTGTGGTGAACCACTAGTTAGTCAGGTCCGAGAAAATCTTCCCCCCTCAGGAATGACACTTCTTTCCTCTTCATTTTCTGATCAATCGTCCATCAGTACAACAAAATCACCTTTCCATTGCAAATTGTCACTCGATGCTGGAGTCATTAGCCCAAAACTTGATGCGCCATGATTCCCCCAGCGAGACGGATGGAGATCATCTCAAGACCCAGCTCCAGATTGATTTTGGCATTCTTGATGGTCTCCTCTCTTCTCAACAAACCGAATTCGATAGTCAGTACCATCCACACAGCTTCTATTGAGGACGCTCACTAATGAATCACGGACAAAGATCTTGAGGAAGCAACGTCCGAAAATGACACTCACAAGCGGGGTCAATTCTGCTTTTTCTCTTCAGCTCGAGGTACTCTGCAAAAAGGCAATCTGGCGAGCCTCATGACCAAACGAAGGGCCTCTCGTGACTACGAGCCCCGCAGCATCGATAGCGGATTTTGGTGGCTCGACGTGTCCGCTCCCACCAACGAGCAAGTCAACGCCATCTGCAAAGCCTTCGACATTCACCCTTTGACCGCCGAGGACATTTGCGCCCGGGAAATCGGAGAGAGGGTGGACATCTTTCCGTCTTACTATTTTGCCTCTTTCCGCTCTTTCAAAGCCGTCCAAGAGGATGACGGAGTCGAATATGTCCCGTTCAGCGTTTATGTGGTGGTTTTCAGAGCAGGGGCACTCAGCTTCAGTTTTACGCCGAACTCTCATGCGTCGCGTGTATGCTCGAGGATCACCGCGACGGACTGTCTGGGATTGAACAGCGACTGGATTTGCTATGCGTTGATGTAGGCGATAGCTTCTCGCTGTTTGGTGAAGGTAGATGCTAACACGCACAGCGACGATATTGTCGACTCCTTCGTCCCCCCAATTCATCAACTCGAAAAGGACGTCGACACCATTGAAGACGAGGTTTTTGTCATTCGCGACGCAGATACTCGTCCTTTCTTCAAGTCCATGGAACAGGCTCGAAAGTCTTCTACCGCGCTTCTGCGGCTCTTGGGCGACAAAGCGGACATTCTTCGCAGGCTCACGAAACGCTGCGGCGAGCATTCCACGACTCCATCCAAGGACATTGGCCTGAACTTGGATGACGTTCAGGACCACGTCTTGACCATGACGGCCAACCTGGGCCACTTTGAAACGATTCTCAGCCGTTCACAGAGCAACTATCTGGCCACGTTGCGCATCAACAAACTCTCCCAGGACGTCAAGACGAATCAGTTGCTGGGGAAAATCACCTTGGTCGCGTCTGTGGGAATTCCCCTCCAGTTGATTGGGAGCCTGTGGGGGTCAAACGTGTTTGTGCCGATGCAAAACGTAGACAACCTTGGGCCGTTCTTTGGCATCGTCGGTTGCATCGTCGTTGTTACTACGTTGATGCTGGGCTGGGCCAAGTGGAAGAAGCTCGTTTAGAGAACATGTAGTAGCAGCTGGATCTGTTGATGCGTGAACTGCTATGATGTGATGACATCTACCATTTCCATTTACGATACCTAATTTAATTATATACATTTACAAGGCTAATGAGCTTTCAATCCAGATAATCGACAACTGTAAATAAAGCTTCTCTCTTCTTATCCAACCTCTGTTCCATCACGACAAGTCGTCAGCAACTGTTAGCTTCTGATGAATAGTTGGCGGCAGAATGGTCGTCACTGCAGGTGATATATGTGCAACCTTGAATGTAATGTCAGAAATTCATATGTGACCTTGGAGAGTGTCAGAGTCGCGTAATCTCGATGCTCGGGTTACGTACCAGTCTTCCTGGACCCTCCATCGATCAGCCTTGCTCGCAGCGTCGATAGCCTGGGCCAGGTTGAGGTCTCGCCCCAATTCATACAAGAACCTCACGGCGTATTTCTTGACCAAGTCCTCGCATCGATCGCATTTGTACACGACGGTCAGAGGCCATATCAAAGTCCTCGCCGCGAGACTAAAGGTGGTTCCGAGACCGCCTTCTTCGATAAAGTCGGGGACACTGGCGAGGACGTCTCTGCCCAACTCGGACATGTTGTTTTGAAGAATGGGGCCGAGTCCCTGCAGGAACTCCCTGTCAAACGGCACACCAAACTCGACTCCGTCTTTGGCCCAAAAGTCAGATCCGCGGTCCAGAGCTCTCACAGCCCAGTTGCCGGCCAGCTCGTTGAGAAACAGTCGGATCATGCGCAACGCGTTCCAGAACTTGGCAACACGCCGATCGCGGTATCGATGGGCGATGGACAAGTAGGCCCAGGGCGGCGTCTCTTCCTTCGGTCGTATTTCAATTTCGTACATGGGGCCTAAGCTGTTGGAGAGATTGAGCACTTCTTCGTCGAGAGCCAGGGCATCAAAGATGATGTCTGGGCCGGGATCCTTCAAGGCGCGCTCCCTGAGATTGGATGCTTTGTCCATGATGGGCCCGATGAGGATCACCGGATCTACACAGTGGAGGAAGGGAGCCGTGTCTCGATGCAACTTGACAAACTCTTCCGGAACCGCCACCGCTCGCTGAAGATAACTCGTCCGAATATTGATCATGGTCTGCATGAACATTTGGCTGGCCACTCTCGACTGAAATTGACGAGCCCCGCGCAGCCGCAGCAGTTGGACCGCGCCGTTGGTATGCGCCTCCCAGCTTTCGGGGGACTGCTCGGCGGAGAAGGAGATGGCCTCGAACAAGCCCAGGACCAGCACCGCCGCGAGGGTTTGGTCGAGGAGCGCGTCTTTGGGCGAGGCTAGGCAGGCGTTTGTTTGAACGAGGGCTCGGGCGTAGCTGGTTCGCGCCGTCTTCATGTACTGGGCATCCTTGTTGCGTAGCGCGAGCGTGGCAAAGGCGGCAGCGTGGATGGCCGATGATAGCGTATCGTTGGCAGAAGCGTTGCTGTACATCTCGGGGAGGTATACCTCGAATGGAGACGAAGTGATGTAGGCATTCATAAAGTACGACAGGGCCACGTACTCCTCGGGCTGGGCCGGCGTGTAAGGGGCCACGGAGTTCGTCTCGTCCACTCGGCCGGGGACATCGGAAGAAGGAACCTGCGTCTTCGGATCTTTACCAACCGGGGAAGGATTCTTCCTGTCAGGCTGGTGCTTCAGCTTCACACGTTGCGTCTCGTTCCTCAACCTCAACTGGGCCGGGTCCCTGTAGCCCGAGCACACGACCTTCTTGCGGATGCACTGGGTGCATGTCGGGACAGCCCTATCGCACTGGATGGATCAGACGTTAGCAGCCGATCTGCAGGTGAAACGCTCTGGTTGGTTCGAGGCACGTCGATTTGTCTCAGATTGCATGCTTACCCTCAGTCTCCATTTTCGACAGGGTTCGCAGGCGGTTGATGGACGGCCGCTGAAGACCATCTCGAATCGGTGAGGCTTCGGGCTTCTTGAGGATTGTGAATTGGACTGCAGATTGCAGAGATACAATGCTAAGGTTTATATTGACAAAGCAAAAGACGGCCAAGGCTTCATCGCGACGACTGTAAGAACGAATCAAGATGGAAGTCTGCCTTCTGGCCCTACGAATTGAAGCCATCGGGATAGCCGAATGGCAAGGCATCAGGTAAGCATGCATCTGACAGCCTGGAGCGACCCGTCGACCAAGTGCCGAGTTCCGGGCCACGCATTAGCGTCGAAATGCCTCCCTGTAAAGGGAATAGTCGATGATGACGCTTGCCGGCGCTTGATGCTTAACGGCGATTTGCTCTCCTGCGTGTCTCACCATCTTGATCCCTGCTCTCCTCGGCCGCTGGCTCTGCGCGTGAAAACATTTCAAGAATACCGTGAGCTGCGAGCGATGCCATGCCCAGCTTCCCGAATCCGAAATCTCCTCTCTCTGCGCGGTATCGCGTCCTCGCCGCCTTTGATCGCTCGGTCCCGTCGTCTTGACGAGGCACAGCTTGCTGCCGGAGGCCTCCCCAGAGATAAATGGCCACGACCACCATCTCCTCGATTCTGACCATGAAGAGGTTTGTCAGAGCCGCCCTTGTCGACCCGTTCGCTGCCGAAAAATTCCCATCGTCGCCAAACACAGCTGCGAGGGAATAGCCGATGCGGATCAGCAGGAATGGAAGCGACATTGCCACAATTCGCAGCAATCGGGCTTCTCCTCGTCCATTGATGCGCAAACCAATCATGGCCCCGACAACCAGCAGTGAGATGAGAATAAACACCACCAGGTACAGAATTGTTCCAGCTTTTACCGTGTCCTGGTCGTCAATCTGCGAGGGATCGTCAACCGACGTGGCCCCCACGATGCAGAGGATCAGCGCAATTGCAGCAGGTGTTTGCACGATCCTGACAATGCCAAGGGAGAAGAGCACGTTCCATGGCGACGTGAGGATGGAGTAATACCTGGGCCAACGGAGTGTTAGATAAGTAGGTATGCACAGAAATAATGGACTGGGCCGCTCAGTAACAATTGGAACTTACACTCGGGATAAAATTCCCAACGTCGCCAGCAGCAATGGCGAAAGGCCGAGAAGACCAGTAATGTAGGAAATCGTCTCTGCCGTCTCCGAGCTGCTGGAAATGGTTGCAATTTGGGAGGCGCTGCTGATGATTCGGATGGCGCTGAAGATGGCGAGGAAGATCCAGCCCGAGCTCTTGAGGAAGCCGTGTCGGGCTGAAACCCATATACCGACTGGAAGAGCAATGGCATAGTAGACGAGCTGCCAAATTGCGAAGCCATCCCCAATGGTAACGTGGCTCATTGTGAATGTTGATGGGAGGTAATCTACAGCTTGATGATGGGTGAATTGCAATTGGAAAATGATAATTCATAGCGATACAGCCTACAGGTATTCGCACTCGGTCTTTAATATCCATTCCATCTCAACCTGCCTCGTCACCGTCGAAACGCATTCCCAATCTGATCTCCTGGTGTTGAAACCTCGCTCGACCACCCGGCAATACGGCACCGCCGTTCCATGAGATCGTCCAGTGTCGCCAGGCGACAGGGCTGAGTTTCCTCTGCGATGGATCCTCGAATGCGACGCAAACACGGCATTCGCACCCGACGGCAAAAGGTGAAACCCACGACCCCGGCATGGATCAGCCCTACCACTGCGCAGCCCGCGTAGCGTCGAAATGCCCTCCAAAAGAAGTTTGGCGTGTTGCGAGTGCAGGGCTCGCTCCGCTCGAGATGCGTTTTCGCCCCGGGTTGAGGCCTGTGAGGGCTTCCGTCGCTCCTCCCTGGGAGGGGCGAGGTGAAGTCGCGGGTTGCGCGTAATCGAAATGAATGCTGTATTGAGGATAGATGCTATTGGGAAGGATTGCAAGTCGATGCGTCTCTATCATATAAGTATGCGCAGTCTTCTTGGCTGACTTGAAATCGCGTCAAGCACTCTTTCACACCAAGTTCAATTCGTCTCACCCTCACTCTCTTCTTTCATTTGTTCGCAATGGGCATCGACTCTCGCGGCGGCGTCTCCATCGGAGAATTGATCGTCTACGTCCCGGCCATTGTCCTATCCCTCATCTTATGCATCCGCCACGGCGTCAGGCGGTCTTCGGGCTGGATCTACACGCTTCTTCTGTGCCACGTTCGCATCGTCGGTGCCATCTGCCAGCTCGTCGCCGAGAACAATCCTTCCGAGGGCTTGATCAGAGCTACCCTGATCATCGACTCCATCGGACTTTCTCCGCTGCTGCTGGCGACACTGGGGATGCTTTCCAGGCTGTGAGTTGCCTTCTTCTCCACTGGGGAACTACCTGACACGAAGCTCCAGGGTTGATTGGATAACCGCGCGAGGCACGCCAACCGTTACCGTGAAGCATTTCCGCCTGGTCCAATTACTCATCACCGTGGCTCTGATTCTCAGCATCGTCGGAGGGACAAGCGGAAACACGTCTTCTTCCGGCACCGTCAAGCCGGCCACGACCAGCAAGGCGGCCATCATCCTCTTCATTGTTTCTTTTGCGGCCATCTTGCTCATTCTAATCATCTCATGGGGCAATTTGAGCTCCGTGCCGCCGCGAGAGAAACGAATCGCCATGGCCGTGGCAGTCGCCGGCCCCTTCATCCTGGTCCGACTTCTCTACTCGGTCCTCGCCGTTTTCATCCAGAGCAAGACATTTTCCATTGTCGGCGGCGACGTCGGTGTGCATGTGGGCATGGCCGTCATTGAAGAGTTCATCGTCGTCGCCATTTATCTACTCTTGGGCTTGAACCTGGAAACATTGGATAAGAGCACAAACGAGGGCCGGGCTAATCACCCTTGGAACGGTCGACGAGACCGCAATCGCCGGGCGTCGTTTTCACACATGGAGACGTCGTACGACCAGAACGAGACGGACGAGGCGGGTTATACGCAGGTCGGGGAGCAGCATGTTCCCCTCACCGCGGCCGTGAGAGGATGATTGGAGGGTGGGTGGAAAGTTAGAACTTATTGATGAACTTGGTGGTTACAGACTCGTCAGTGGATCGTCTCGAGAGAGGGTTTGACCGTGGTCTGACGACTTGTACAAAGGATGTAGCGGGATTGTAATAATAATAAAATATTGCCCTTTATATACCTATTTCGCAGAAGCATTTCTCACCGATTCTTGGACCTCGGTTGGGTGAGCAATCCGCACTGGGCCGATGGCTCTCCAACCTCAAAACTCCGTGGCGTGCGCCACATGCGGGGTAATAAGATCATGAGATGCCTCCTAAATTAACTCGGCTCAAATCCGTCATCTTCTACACGTACACCCACAATGCGCCTCCCAAAGCTGCCTCCAAGCGCCGCCTACATCCGCCTCGCCAACCCGAAGCGACGCAATGCCCTGAGCCTCGCCGTCTTGCAAGACCTCAAGGATCAGCTGGTCACGGCATTAACGTCGCCTACGTCGGGTCGGCTGCGTCTTCTACCGCCCTTCAAGCCTGGAATGCTCCCCGAGTTGGGATCTGTCGCCACGCTTGGGTCCACGAGTGAGCATTGGGGCGAATACGGCTGGCTTGTCGATGCCGGTGAATGGCGAAAGGAACGCGCCGGGCTACCCAACGTGCTGGTACTGCGAAGTGATGGGCCAGTCTTTTCGTCGGGCCACGACCTGAAGGAGCTTTCCAAATTGAGCAACGACGATGTCAAGCTTCTCTTCAACCTCTGCGCCGAAGTTATGATGATGATTCGGAGAAGTCCCGCCCTCGTCGTGTGCCCGATCCAAGGCCTCGCGACTGCTGCCGGCTTTCAGCTTGCCATGAGTACCGACTTTCCGATCGCGCTGGCGACTACCGAGTTTTCCCTCCCGGGAGCAAAGATTGGGTTGCCTTGCACCAGTCCGTCGACGGCCGTATCGCGACGATTGCCACCGGGTCAAGCTTACCGCCTTCTGGCAACCACGGAGTCCATTAAGGCGGCCACGATTCCGGGAGCCGTTGATGTAGTGCCAGTCCCCGATGCCAATCCATCTCCCACGGATTCCGCTGTTGCGTTTGAGAAGCGTGTCGAGAGTGTCATTGAACGGTTGGCAAGTATGGCACCCCAGCAGCAAGCTGCCGGAAAGTGGGCATATTGGACTCAACATGCCATTCGAGGGCCTCAAGACGGCGATGCAACCGCGTCTACTACGGAAGGCGACGGGTACGAAGCTGCAGCCGGCTGGGCAGGGAGAGCGATGGCGCTGCACGCAAAAAGCTCCGATGCCAAAGAAGGCATCGATGCATTCTTGAGCAAGCGAGAGCCGTTATGGGCCAGTAAACTATGAGGGCAGAGATGATGCATGTGGTATCCATGAACAGTAGTTTAGGAACGCAAATATTGACAAACGTCCTTTCCCCAGCGGCACGCGCCCTTGTATGTCCACATTCCTGGAGCATTTCCTTTCTGCAGCCCTTCGATGGCGTCGGCAAACTCTGGACCCAGACCTTCGTCCTTGACGTCTCGAATGGAATACATGTATGTTTTGAACGAGAATAGAATCGCTCGTGTAGTAGGAAGTCGCGTGAGTGTCTGAAGTTCGCATCGCAGATATGTCTGGACAAAGTTAGGGCAATTTGGAGTCTACCGCGAAATGAAGCGGCTCACATTCTCCCTGTCGATATGATGATCAAGAGCCTCGCCATCAGGCACGCGGGGATTGGCCTGACAGTTGAACAGTTCTCCGTGAGTTTGTATCCCCCACTGAGTGACGGAGATGTGAATCAATATGGTCAATAGATGGCAAGGGGAAGACTCGAATGACTTACGTTGGCTCGCTTCACACTCTTTCCGACACGCAGCTTTTTGAAGAAGCGCTCCATGCTGGGCCCAATCCTTTCGTACGCGGGAACAGGGCCGTGAATCTCACTCAGCGTTTTCCCAAGCTTCTCCATCGGGTCGAAGTCCGAGGGGAAGCAGCACATGACGGCAAGGAGTCGATGGCCATCTGGGGTGTCGAGCAAAAGGAACAGTTCCTCTTCGACGGTTTCACCAAGAATCTGCAGGGCTCTCGAGGTATCATGTGGAGGAGTCGTCGGGAACGACTTTTTGGTGATGTGATTCGTAAATACCGTTTTACCATCCGAAACGGTGAAAACGGCAGGAAATCGAACAGGCAGGTAGTCGTTTAGGAGATACGAGTAAAGCTCGTGAACCGCGTTCTCCCCTCCCGTGACGCAACCGTGAACAGCGCTTGGATGGTTAGCAATGATATCACGCCTCAGGGTGATCCGCTCAAGATAATTTTTGTCAATGGTTATGAGCTCGGAAGGTGTATCTGATCGGATGCCTACGAGATGTCAGATCGTCCGTGTGAGAGTGGGAGTTACCAAGGTACCCATTGAGATGTGATAGACGGGTTTGAAGATGCGCAGCTTGCGAGCCTCATTCTGCTTCCAATCAAAGTCCCCGAGCGGCTCTATTATGGGTGGTTTCTCCGGTGGTTGTCTATGTAGCGGAGCCGAAGAATGAGTAGACTTTGTTGCCCTCAGCCGGGATATCTATGAATCGGTTAATACGAACGCGGAACTCCGCATCGTCAACTTGACAGACGCACTATGGCCCCGATGAGGAATATGAGTAGGAGGAAGAGAATAGCGACGAGTTCTCCTGCGGACGGCAAGGCCATGGCGCCGGCTTCAATGCGTAAAATGGACCACAAGCCCCCGGGATGACAGAGTGGCCAGCCACTTCTTATACCCAGAATATGGCACCGCGGTTTTCTCCAAAGCCCACAACTGCTGCAAAACTGTTTGCTTCATTGCCAAGCCCCAGCTAATAGCCACGCCCGAGGATGATTGTGAGAATGCAGCGGCTAGCCCGAACAGGATGCTTCAGCGAGAGGGCGCCACTTTGCCTCATGGCAACCCACCAAGTCGCAGAACTTGGAGCCTCCCCAACATTGGGGAACGCTGCGAGTGGTTGATGTTCATGGGGTTGCTTAGACCTAAATAGGCATACAGGAGGAGAAATCTCCACCCCATGCGACTGCGCGCCTCAGAGGGACTCGTACACTTTATCGGTCCAGGTTAGTCACCCGGAAGCCAGCGTGTGCGACGTATCGTGGATAGGTAGGTTGATCTCTGGCAATACGAGTGCAATACTCCTATAAAACTAGTAAAAGGTTACATGGGGCTGATCCATGAGGTTCCTCAGTAGTGCAGAGCAACGTGCCCATAGAATATAGATGACTCTTTATTCGATGTAGATATCTACAACCAGCTGGTGAAGCTTCGCAGGGCGGCAAAGATAAATTCCGACTCAAAGAGCATCGATAATTACTCCAGATATACAATCCGATGGATGGTCAGAAGGTAGACGTTATCGGCGGGCGGATTCCTCGGGTTCCGTTCCATTGCTCACCTTCATCATTCCAACCACCAATTGGTGAACCATTTTCAGATATTCTGGGTGCCATGGTTCGACCGAGCTCCTTGTCTGTCAGCCGGTTGCATATACGACCCATTCCTCCTATCGCAGCTTCAGAAAGGCGATGCCCCCGGCCGCAGGTGGGCTAACTCTGTCGCTTTATGGAGACCGAGGACTCGGACGTCTTAGCTTATGCCCAGTGCTTCACTTATAAGTGAGAAGCTTCACCACGAGGACATTATTCCTCATGCCTCTGGTTCGCACTACAAGAGATAGCTCATCTGATCTGTCGAGATGGTCAACGTTGCTCTTGCTGGTGGAACCGGCACTGTTGGGAAAACCCTCGCCGACGTCCTCGCCAGCCAGCCAAACCACCACGCCGTTATTCTTACGCGAAAGGTGCGCATGGGATATACTTGCCTAGAATGAATTGAATCACTTCTAACCCGTATTCAGGAACCACAGCCAGCCCAGTTGGCTCTCCCTCACTTTGTGGTGGATTATTCCGACGTCGAATCGCTCACGACATTTCTCGACGAGCACGAGATCCACGTCGTCATCTGCGCTTTCGGCATCAATGCTACATCGCTTGCCAAATCCCAGATCAACCTGATCAAGGCAGCAGAAGCCTCTTCGGTCACCAAGCGCTTCATCCCGAGCTCATTTGCAACGGCGTACCCAGAAGAGTGAGTCGGCCGATTGAGGAGCATCTCTGGATGTTAATTCTTGTCGCAGTGGCGTAAAGCTTCTTCCCCCGCTTCAGTCGTACTTTGACTCTTTGAAAGCTCTGGAGGCGACAAATCTCGAGTGGGCTGTCGTACACAATGGGACGTTCCTCGATTATTTTGCTCCTCCGTCTCTCAAGTCCTACTACGACCACAGCACCCTCGTCATCGACATACCCAATGCTGCCGCCGGCATTCCCGGCACAGGAAACGAGCCGCTCACATTGACGTACACATTCGATGTCGCGCGCTTCACTGTCGCTGCTCTCGACTTGGCCTCTTGGCCCCGAGAGCTGAAAATCATAGGCGAAACACTGACCTTCAACGAGCTTCTGGCGCTGGTGGAAGCAGCCAAAGGCCAAAAGTTTAGCGTCCAGTACGACGATTTAGACAAGCTGAGGCGGTCTGAGATTACGGAGCTCCCGGGCCACGCCAAGTCGTACGAGCGATTTCCGAAGGACGTCTTGTTGCCCTTCTTGTCCATCTTCCAGAGGTGGACGGCTGAAGGTCTGGGAGTGGTATCGAGGGAGGGTTCTTTGAATGAGATGTTTCCGGGTATTAAGCCGCTGACGGCGAGGGCCATGATGGAGGAATACTATGGAAAGGCGGAGTAAAGATTGGATTCCAACTCTTTAAATGGCAGCTTGTGTACGAATTACGAACCCAAGTTCCGAGACTCCCTGCGTCTGCTGCACTCACCAGAAAAGCACCTGGTTTCGCGACATCTTGGCCGAGATGCCTTATACTGCTACTCCTAACTCCGCCAACTCCTTTCTTTGCTGCCGCGCGCGTAACCTCATGAGGTGAATTTGTAAGCACCCAATGACGTGATGCCGCGCGTGGAGCTGGTTGGAAATCAACCTCCACGCAACACAAATGGCTTCGGACATTTGGAAAGTGCGAATCATTGAAGGGACAAGGAGGGAGGATACTCGTAACTGGGGTCAGCGTGGTGTGCACGGCGGGGGTACGAGATATGGCAATAGCACAGTCATGGACTATTAATATTGCACGCACCCTCGTCTCTTTTGCCATCGTGCGACACGTTCCCTGGTTATAGCAGCCTGCAATACGCACTCATCAATATAAGAACCTACTTCAACATGAGCCCGAAGCCCGAAACGGTCAGTACCACGGCTCGCTTCTGCGGCGTCAATTCACTTACGCCACCACAGTCATATCACAAGGGCGCCAACTTTACGCGCCCCGACAGCACTTTCCGAGATGCTGTCTCACGAGACCCGAACGCCAGATTTCCGGCCGAGAAAGGCCGATACGCTCTCTATCTCTCGCCAGGATGTCCATGGGCAAGTCCATCTCTCCAATCCAAGACGGCGGCGTATTAATCGTCACAGGCCCATCGAACCATGATCGTTCGCCTGCTGAAGGGCCTCGAGGACGTCATTGACGTGTACCAAGTCCACTTCAACATGGGGCCGGAAGGGTGGTACTTTAGTGGTGAGGGAGACTCGTTGCCAGAGGATCCGCTGCACGGCTTCAAGAAGCTCAAGGACCTATACTTTCACGTCGATGACAACTTTGTCGGGCGATATACAGTTCCAGTTCTGTATGACAAGAAGGCTGACACCATCGTCAACAACGAGTCGTCCGAGATTATTCGAATGCTGTACACGGAATTCGACGACTTGATTCCCGAACATCTCAGGGAAGAGAACAGGCCAGGCGGCGGTCTGTATCCGGAGCATCTGCGAGATGAGATCGACCAACTCAACAAATGGGTTTACGATACCATCAACAACGGCGTTTACAAGGTCGGCTTCGCCAAGTCCCAGAAAGCGTATGAAGAGAACGTTAAGCCTCTCTTCGAGTCCCTCGACAGGGTGGAGAGCCTACTCAGCCACGGGAAGCGATACCTCCTGGGCGACAGCATAACTGAGGCCGACGTCCGACTGTACACGACCATTGCCCGATTCGACGTGGCATATTACCCGGTTTTCCTGTGCAACCTCAAGTCGATCCGCCATGACTACCCGCGAATTTATCTGTGGTTGCGACGCCTGTATTGGGATCAAGACGAGGGTGGCGAGCTGCGGGCTGCCTTCTTCAGGACCACATCCCCATATCTGGGATTGTACGGGCATGGCTATGCGGTTGGGAGGAACACGGTTGTGTATGATGGAAAAGGTCCTGTGATTGTGCCCCTTGGTCCTCGGGTCTTGATCGATCCTCTTGCTTGAGGACGAATGCATGAAGGCGGAGGAGGAGGGCCGGCTTGGCTCTTGAGTTCATTGTGGACTGATGTTATGGCTCATCAGCGCCTAAGAAATAACTTGCATTGAATAAGACTGTCAGTTCAATTCATTTACGAGCTCCAGAGATGTGAAACGATCTGACGTGGTGATGAGGCCATCCCAGTCACCCAGTGCAATAAATTAGATTCATGCCCTAAACCCCGAGCAATACGTAGTTACATTATTCAAGAGTCTTAATTGATAGCAGCTTGCATAGTATCTGGCCAGTAAACTAGGCAAGTCTCGTGCCGGTCCCGAATGTCGAGTCCAGAAGTTGGAGGCGCGGCGACAACTATACAGCAGCACTACACCCCTTGTTGAAGACACGTCGGCCTCAATCTATCTCAGCTGCCGAAAACGTGGGATGCATTCTCGCGGCAAGTGCCGAGTTGAGTTTATTCATGCAACCTCATTCCTTTTCCTGCGATGGATCAAAGTCCCCCAAAGCATCGCCACGCTCAACACCGGCCAAGTACGGCACAGGAGGAATAAACTCGACGAATCCGACATTCGGACTCGACAAGGTGTACCCCATGGCCTTCTGGGCCTTTGCGCTCCAGGCAAGCACCTCTTCGGGAGGCGTGGCGAGGTACACATTCTCCTCCTGTCTCATGTAGCCCCTGACGAAGAACATGCCGTGCACCGAGCGCCTCTCGCGCTCCGTCACGTTTGATCCTCCGGCGTGGTACAAGCTGCCGAGCATGATCCAGCAGTCGCCCACGTCCATCTCTGCGTAGACTGCCTCCTCGGTCCGCGGGATGCGATCGGCCCCCCAGAGATGACTGCCGGGGATGGCAAGGGTAGCCCCGTTTTCGACAGTCGTCTTGACACCGGGCACCAGAAAAGCGAGCTCAACATCGGAACCGAAGCGATAGCCCGTCTCTGTTTGGTCCGGGTGGTCGACGTGGTAGTTCTTATCGTCGCGGTGTAGGCGCTGGGCCTTCCCCCCGGGCCCGATTTCAAACGTCACGGCAATGCTGCAGATGGCCTCGCTGGTGTACGTGTGCTTCGTTTCGCCGTAAAAGTTGGACGTCGTCTTGTCGACGAACTTTGCGTTGAGGGCGCGGAGCAACGGGTCGACGAGCCATTTCTCGCGCACCGTCTTGCTCCGTCGCACGAGGTTTGCGCATCTGCGCGTCTCTGGGGGGAAGAGATCGCCCTACGGTTTGTGAGAAGCGAGAATTGATGAGTAAATGGTTGATGCCCACCTTCCAGGGCAAGTCTGCGTCTAGAATTGGCCGTGTCTCGGCGTTGACCTGAGCAACGGTCTCGACGTCGGTAAAGTTCTTGACGATGCAGCAGCCGTCCTTGACAATGGCATTGACGATGGCATCGACATTGGATCGGTCAATGCGTTGGATGACAGGGTATGCAACGGCCATGATAGCGAGTGCAAGGAAGAGAGCTTAGATAAGATGATTGTCCTGATTATCGTCTGTTTATTGCGTCAAGCCGTCATCTCTGACAAGCTTGGACATGAACCTTGCTTCTTTATACTCAAGTTATCCCATCCTTTCCTCTTGATACGCCGTCGTCAACCGCCTATCTGAGCCAAACACAGGCACATCTCCCCAGACACTCCCTCGGAGACCACATTCCTATCGCGGAAACGGGTGCGGGGAAGCATTAGCTCGTCGCACTTATCATGCGAAGCATCCACCGGTATCATAAGTTAATGCAGCCTGGAAGGGATATCGGGTGTAATTGCCACGCTCTTGGTTGGTGCTGTCGCCGTCGACTGCCCCGTGCTCTGCGTGTTTGTGACTGAAGCGCTCCGTAATGTCTCCGGGATCAGATCAACCTTGTTGCTGCTGCTCGTCCTCCACCTCCTCCCCACATCCTCGGGCTGGGCCATGCCTCGAGACAAGACTGCTTGCTTGACTTGTCGGTCTCGGAAGGTCAAATGCGACAGGCTCTCGCCCAGCTGCTCGGCGTGCACGAAGCTGAATCGCCAGTGCGTCAGCCCCGCGAGTCCGCCTGAGATCGCCTGGTTGGCTTCGGATATCGTCGGTGGTGGTTCGCATGAGGATTATCTGCAGAATGAGAATCAATTGCGACAGCACGGGGCAAAGGGACGGCAATTGCTCTCTGGTGAGTCAAGAGTCATGAACACAAACCTGGGCATTGCCCATGCTGACCTTGGGCCAGATGGTGAACGTGCTCGACATGTCGCCACAATCCTGTCCTCTATTCGCGACTCTTCCGTCGAGGAACTTCTTGCCGAACTGGATTACCGGTTGGAAGGCTCCCACAGGCACGAAAGTATTACGCTTGGGCCGTTTAGCTCATTTCAGTTGCGCAGTGAAGATGCGGCGGAAGACTCAGATGTCGAGGCCGTCGAGGTACGGAGGGTGCGGTCGGAGGAGAGCGCAAGCGATCTACTGGCATCATTTCCCATTGAACAGCTCCTCGATGCTGCAAGTCGGGAACGAGCATTCGACGAGGGTTCACTTCATCTCTCGACAGGAGCAGACCTCTGCCAACCGAATCTGACCCATCTGGCTCATGACTTCTTGACGCCGATTGAGGGAAGCGCACTCACTATGATGGATGACATGTCCCTCATTCTGCCGCCAAGTATGCCAATCACATACAGCTTCAACGTGGAGGACCTCGACTTTCCCACCATCCGGCTGCTTCTCGATCGCTACCGACACGCATTGGTGCCGTACTTTTCCCCCGCTCGCATCCAATCCAAATCGCCGTGGGAGACGCTGCACATCCCCAAGGTGTACGAGACCCTCGGCGAGTTCATGGTGAGGGGAGACGCGGGCAACGCGAACGTGTCTCTCCTCTTCGCCGTCTTGGGCGCCAGCGCATTCCACCTGGACATTCTACTTCCCACATCAGAGACGGCGACTCTTCCATGGAGGGCCATTGGCGAAAATTACCGCAGGCAGGCAAAGACGCGACTCAAAGTGAGCCTCCAGAGCCTCTCGTCCGGCAGGAAGCTGGAGGACTACCGAGACGTTCTCATGGCTCTGCTGAGCATGGTGACGCTCTGTGTATGTGCCGACCCCCGCGATGATGCGAGTTGCGGCTAACATATGTCTACAGGTGGTGAGCGGAGATATGGAGGATGCATATGCCTATCTGCGCGACGTCGAACACCTCATCGCCCTCTACGACGCGGACAAGACCGATACCTCGCCGGGCGTTCGCATGCTACACAGCACATTCTTGTACCTGCGGACGCTCCAGGCGAGCGTTGGGATATTTGGGATCCAGGCCCGAGAGACATCGGTACATGGACACTTGAAGCGGCCCAACAAAGTCGACAGCACCATGGTGCTCATGGATCCCAATATCCGCCTGTGGTCCAGCCTCCTCGGCGAACAGGTCCGAAACATTTCAACGGCGCAGGAACGGCGAAGCCCATGCCGCATCTGCGGCAAGAATAAATCCATCTTTGAGCAGATTTACTCGCTCCCCGAGCCGCTGTTCAAGTTGATCTCGCGCGTCACGGCACTTGCTCAGCGAATGGAGCGCAGAGCGACGCATGAGAATGCAGAGCTGTTGCTTGCCGAAGCGAACCGCCTGGAAACGGATATTTGCGACTGGAAAAACGACATTCCCGATCCCGGAAAGGGCATTGTCGTCCCGCCGTGCTCCAATTGCCTCTCTCAAGATGGAGCGAGTGCAGCCCAGGAATCGACCAGCCAAGCTCGCGTGTCTCTGCTCTATCACTTTAGAGAAGCCATGCACGCGGCCCTCCTCATCTACTTTTACCGCTGCGTCCGCAACGTCGACACGCACATCCTGCAGCACTTCGTCGACAAGACGTTTGACCAGCTGACGCGCTACGGCCGGTTCAAGCGCGAGTCCAACGACCCCTCGTCCAACCTCTGCTGGCCGGGCTTCATGGCCGGCTGCGAGGCGTCCAACCCGGAGACGCGGAGCCGGATCTCGGCCTGGTTCAGCTCCGAGACGGCGCTCACGGGGATTCGCATGTTCGAGGTGGCCGGGCAGGCGGTGAGGCAGGTTTGGGAGGCGCGCGACCTGGCGAGGAATCGGAATCTGCCCTGGTCCAAGGTTTTGATGGAGAGCAGCACGCTGGACCGGTTGGTTTTGAGCTAGAGTTACGTCACTGTGATGTACGAATGCCTCAAGCTATGAAAATTTGATGTTCAAGGGCCAACTCTTATTCAAGCATAATGGGTTGTAACTTGAAGTCTCAGACCTTTTAGTTCCACCACCCGACCGTCGTGATTGCGGCCTCGTATTGAAGATATGGCTGGAACTCTGCGTACAAACTGTCCTGTCAACGAGTCAGCACGCTCCCACAAGCCAGACGAAACAGACTGACCGGGTCGCTCGTCATCTCAAACGTATACTTGGCCGCCTCGTCGTCGACAAAAACCTTCTTCCTCCCGCACGCCGCCGCCGCATCCGCCGCCAGCTGCACCTGGCAGCTCCTCTCCATCAACATGAACAAGTAGGCGGCCTCGTCGACGGTGCTCCCGACGGTCAACAGCCCGTGGTTCCGCAAGATCATGGCCTTGCCCCTCTCCCCCAAGCTCCTCGCCAGCGCCTCCGACTCGTCGTCCCTGAGGACGATGCCTCCGAAGTCGTGGTAGACGGCCTGCGCGGCGCCGTAGAAGATGGTGACATCCTGGTTGAGCATCTCCAGGGGCTGCGCAAAGGCGGACCAGGCCTTGCCGCGCGGGGAGTGGAAGTGGCACGCGGCGTTGACGTCGGATCTCGTCTCGTGGAGGGCTCGGTGGATGAGGAAGCCGGCGGCATTGGCGGGGTGAGTCGTGTTGCCGCCGACAACTTGTCCTTGGGCGTCGAGGAGGATCATGTCTTGGGGCTTGAGCAGGCCGAAATGGACACCAAGGCTGAGAGGGTCAGCTGCTGCTGCTCGTGGTTGTACCGAGTGCGAAACTCACGGATTCGTCCAGAACAGGTCCGCCTTCTCGGGGTCTCGGAGCGATATGTGCCCGCTGATGCCCTCGACACATCCGTGCCGGGCCAAGACCCTAAACGCACCCGCCATGTGCTCGAGCATGTGCTGTCGCGCCTTTTCCACGCTGGAGAAGATGGGTCTGCCTGGGAGAGCGATTCCATGGCTGATGGCATCGAGGGCAGCCGACTTACTGCTTTGCTGCTCTGCCGAGTCGATGGCCGTCTTCTTAGCCAACACTGACAGCGTGCTACAGTCGGCAGAGGGAGCGTCGCTATTGACGTGAGGCGCCATGATGGAGATTGAGCGGCGGTATCTTCAGGCCGGAGAATATCAACGGTGCGATCGGATGGGCCAACAGCAGAGGCGGATAGCAGGTATTGATGAAGATAATGCGACTTCATTCCATCGGCCACGACAGCTTCGGACTTGCACTGCCCGCACTTGCTCATCCAGCTCCGAGACTCATCGTCATCTTCATGATACCGATAAGCCGATGCAACGCAAGAGGCATGTGGGCCCCGAAGTGAAGGACGCCATCCCGGGTCACCAGCTTCGCTATCGCAAGCTCAGCCAAGATACCGATGGGGAGATGGCGCTTCCAAGCTTATTTCCCGATTGGTACCGTCCCTGTCGCCGTCGTTGGTCGTTAGTCGGTGGTGAAGCTGGTGTGTATATAAGTCCTCACCGAGACGTTGCTTTTTCTTACCCCAGACCATCTTCCATGGGCAGCTCCGTCTTTGTTTCAGTCGCGACAATGGCTACCTTTGCAAGAGACGGCGAGAAATCGCCGCTGGGCGACAATGAGAAGACGGTGGCGCTCGACGTCGGGCGAAGCTCGTTGGACCAGGGCCAGGTTGTGGCCGAAACGGACTCGTATGGCCAACTTCACCGAAGCTTCACGCCTCGACAGATTCACGTACATATGCTTCATCCACGACCCCGCTACCCAATTGCCTAACCTCGTCCAGATCATATCCCTCGGCTCCAGCGTCGGCAGCGGCCTCTTCATCGCCATCGGCAAGGCCCTCGCCAACGGCGGCCCGGGCACAATGTTCCTCGCCTACCTCGTCGTCTGCACCGGCGTCTGGGCTAATCTGCAGACGCTGGGCGAGATGACGATTGCCTTTCCGACGTCGGGAAACTACATTGACTATGCGGGCCGCTGGGTCGACCCTGCTCTTGCGTTTGGTGCTGGTTTCGCGGAATGGCTGGGTTCGTTTTCGGTCGACTTTGTCGTTGCTGCGAATGCGTGCTGATGTACTGCAGGATGGATCGCCGTCTTTGCGGCCGAGGCAGAGTTCTTCGTCGTCCTGGTCGATTATTGGGGCCAAGGAGCCGTCCCTCAAGCTGCGTTGCGTACGTTACCGTTGCCTTTTCTCTCACATTGCATCCAACCGCACCCAAACTTACACGGCCAGTCTCCATCTTCCTCGTCATCTGCATCGTCGTCTTCCTGCTGCCAAACAAGGTCTTTGCCTGGCTCCAGTGCATCGGCTCCTTGGTCAAGATTGTCCTCTTCGTCCTCATCATTGCCGTGTCGCTCGCTCTCATCGCCGGCGCTGGCCCGACGGGCCATGTGCACGACGGAAGCTACTGGGAAAAGGGCGCGTTCTTGAACGGCTTTGGCGTAAGACGTCCGTTCCATTGATGCTAAAAGATGATTCGCTAACCTTTCAGGGATTTGCCAATTGCTGCCTTCTCGCCATCTGGGCCGTCGGAGACCAAGTCTTCATCGGCGTCATGGCGGGCGAAGCAAAGAACCCCCGTTACTCCATGGCTCACGCCGCCACCTTGGTCCCTCTCCGCGTCGGCTTCATGTACATGGTGTGCGTCGTCTTCATCGGAATCCTCGTCCCCTCCGACGACAGCCGCCTTCTCGGCGCGTCCGGGTCGGCGGCTTCTCCCTTTGTCATTGCCGTGTCCGACGCGGGCATCAAGGGCGTTCCCGACCTCATCAACCTCTGCATGATCATCGGTCTGCTCGCCATTGCCCTGGAGTCCATCTACCTTCCCTCGCGCGTCATGCGCAGCATGGCGCTTCAAGGCCTCATCCCTTCTGTGCTGGCCAAGTGCGATGGCAAGGGCCGGCCGAGGTTGGCGCTGCTCATCACGTCGGTTGTGGGCGTGATCATGACCTACATGAGTCTCAGCAGTGAGTCGGGACCTCGAAAACGACTGGTGCTCGATGGCTAACACCTGCAGGCGGCGGCACGACGGCGGTCAACTGGTTCATCTCCATCACCAGCGCGTCCTTCTTCTCCAACTGGGCCGTCATTTCCCTCTCCAACTTCCGCTTCCACCAAGCTCTGCGCGCCCAAGGCGACAAGATCTTTGGCGAGACGTACGGGTGGCAATCACTCGCCTGGCCCTTTGCGCCCGCTTATTTGATGACCATCTCGACGATGCTTCTGGTGTGCTTGCTGTATGCTGCGATCAGCCCCTTGGTGAGTTGTTCGCGATGCCGAATGGTTTGACGGATCCTAACATTGTACAGGGCGGCGGCGGCTTCACTGCCAACAACTTCTTCCAGTACACCATCGGCCTAATCCTCATTGTCGTCCTTACCATTGCCTACAAGGTCATCATGCGTACGAAGTGGCAGGACCCTGCTACAGCCGACTTGGTCAATGGTCGGAATGTGTTGACCGCCGAGGATTTGCAGTTCCTCGATGCGTACTATCAACGACCTCTTTGGCGTCGCATCGGGACCTACCTTTCTCTGTGCTAGAGAGTCAGTCGTGTTAACCACAGTTCTACTGTTGTTTATAAATGCGGAAATATCCGTCTTATTGCTGTCCATCTTGATCTCTGCTTCATAAACACCTCGTCCATGACTGTGCCAATCAATTCCACGGCGTCTCGCTCAGACAATCAACCCTTACGTCGATATTTGGCATTAATTACCAAGTCTAGATTCTGACGGTACGCCAAAGACCAAAGCAAACCTCAACTCCATCGCACTCGCCAACTCGCCTCGCTCCTCTTCAATCTGAACAAATTCCATCCCTCGGAATGCCCCAACTCCCATCTGTGACGCATCTTGTCTCATTTCGCATTGATATCGACGAGAATCTTGACGTGGTTGTTCTTGTCATGGATCAACGTCTTGATTCCATCTTCCACAAGATTCTCCAACTTGATCTTGCGCGTAATCATGCCGTTTGGCTGGATGGCACCTGGATGCTGTTAGAACGTCTCACCACAAAGGCAACTTCGGCTCACCTGTTCTCATATTCTCAATGACGGCCTGGTAATCTTCCCTCTGGTATCCGAGAACGGACTTGTAGGAACTCTCCTTCCAGGTGATCCAATTGGGATTAAAGGGAATCTCCTTCTCCCAAATGGCCACATTGACGACGGTTCCCTTGGTCTTGACGGACTCGCACGCACTCTTGACACTGCAGCACGTTAGCTAATGCGTCGAGACGATGATATTTGCCCATTTACGCACCTGGCTGGCACTCCGGCGCAGTCAAAGACAACATCCGCGCCTCGGCCCTCACTCTCGTCCAGGAGGACTTGCTTGACATCTTCCTCCAGCGGGTTGATAATCTTGGTGGCACCAAACTGTCGCGCAAAGTCCTGTCTCGAAGCCGCCACCTCGGACACGTAAATCTTTGTCACGCCCTTTGCCCGGAGACACAGAATCGTGGCGAGCCCAATCGGACCGCCGCCAATGACCAAGACGATGGAGTCGGGATTGATCTCGGGCGCCGCGCTCACGGCGTGCCACGAAACCGAAATGGGCTCGACCAAGGCGCCCATCTCCAGCGTCAGGTTCCCTGGCAGCGGGAACACGTGCGTCGCATTAACGCACACAGCCTCGCTGAGGCCGCCGCCGCCGCCGCTGAGGCCGACGAAGCCGCCGTCGTGGCACACGTTCTCGGCGTGCCCGGCGCAGGCGACGCAGTGGCCGCAGAAGATGGTCGGCTGCACCGCACACGCCTGCCCGACCTCGAAGCCCGTCACCCCGGGTCCGATCTCGGTCACGGTGCCCGAGAACTCGTGGCCGAGCGTCACGGGGATCGTCTCTCCCGTCACACCGTGCGGCGTCGTCGGACAGAAGTTGGGGCCGCCGAGGTATTCGTGGAGGTCGGTTCCGCAGATGCCGACAAAGGCCGGGGCAATCTTGGACGTGTTAGTGCTGTCTGGTGGTGGCGACGGGAAGCTGGGCGTCTGCTCACCTTGATCTGGCCCGGCTTGATCGAGGGTACGGGAACCTGCTCGACCCGGATATCCTCCTTTCCGTAGTACCTGGCTGCTCGCATGGTGCTGTACAAATATGCTCGTCTAAACGCCGGCGTGACAAAGCGGCCTCTTGATGCCAGGCGAGAAAACGAAGCGGGAAGGCTCTGCATGGTGTCTTTATAGTCAAATGTGCTTTCTCGAAAAGGCCCGAAAAGGTTGCAAGTAGATTACACATAGACTTTATCGGCTCCGATCGTCTCGCTCATATACCCTTACGCTTCTGCCTCAGTCTGCATCATCCCACCTTCAGGCGTCACCGGATGCCACCGACCCACTGAAGAGTTGCATGACTGCTCTGACGTTGACCAAGAAACCCGCTGTAATTACCGGCTTTCAGCGTCGCGTACGAGCGAGTGCCCCTGCTTGAGGCTGTGGTGACGGAATAATGGCGTTACTGTGGTTCATCTCCCCTGGATCGCTGCCGCCTCGTCGGTGCTTGATCTCATGGCGAGATTGTCCCTCGAGAGCCTCACTCTCGAGCGACGACTTCCCTTCGTCCTTGACGTCCCTCGCTTTAAAGTTGGATTCCAATTTAACCGCTCAACGGCATGCATTACCCCTCATGTAGATCAGACGTCGGCATTTGTTATCCTGTGACGTGGCCGGGCTTTCCGGGGTAACACATTATTGTCGCTCATTCGATGCAGTAGCTCAAGCACAGTTGCGGGGAAGGCCGTTGTTGTTTCAAATTGAGGGACGATGGATATCTGGACCAGGAGATTACAAATCTTGATCAGCCTGGTTGCGACATCAATGGGAAGTAGTTCTCTGTCGTCAACCGAGATGGCTTCATTGAGCGCAATGACTTCCGTTGCATCTCCAGAAGACCACGCATCAGCACGACGGAACATAACAACACCCACCTTCTGTCAATCTTGCGTCCCCCCTCCACATCTTCCCCGGATTCTCACGCCGCCGCTCACGTCAGTTCCTGGCCTCCCCGCCGTTGCACGAATATGTAACGTCGATAGCAACGCCATGCCAGATCGAGTCTCGAGATGGCGGACCCGATCGAAACGGACCCGATCCCGTCCAAGTTGAAGCAAGTGACCGTTGATGGTGGCGGAACCGACGCTTTACCCCGCATTCAACGGTTAACGAGAGAGTGGCTTCATGACTCGACGTCTTTTACATTGAGCTTCTCGAATGCCGCCAAGTAGGCAACGCCATTTGGCCGGTCGCGCCTGGCAGGCGAGCATCACGCTCTTCTGGCGATGCGCTTCTCGGGGCCCATCATCTACCCCCATTCCGAATCAGCACGCATCCAGTCAAACGTGTCCAACAGCTCGAAATTAAAATCCAGCGGACTCGTCAACTCCCAATCCAGGGCCACCAGCCCGCCGTCGCCATCCCTCGGCGCGTTGACGTGGTGGTCCAGCACCCGCTGGACGATGGCCTTGCAGTCGGCGAGCTTTGAGGTTTCTATTGTACGCATCCGTCAATGAATCAGTCCCCCGCGAGCTTTGTAAAAGCCGATACGCACCGCAACGGGTCAACCGTCGTACCGCTCGTGGAATCCAGCGAAATCTCAATCAGCTCGTCCAGTATCACGGCAATCATGAAGCGCGCCCGCACCAGCGTCGCAGGATACAGCCCGCCAACGGTATTCCAGCCTCGACGGTCCAGCGAGTCGACGGCCTCGATCAACGTCTCCTCGTCGGCGTTGAGGACCTCGTCGCAGAGGTCCAGGGGAAGCGGCGTGGAACAGTAGCGCCGGCCGGTGTGAACTGGTCGATGTTGAAGACTTGGGCGAAGAGGCGACGCACTACCCAAGACACCTCAAGACCGTCTCGGGAGATGGTCGTCCGGGCACCCAGGCAGAGTGGCTGGTGATATTTGGTCTAATACTGCATTAATAACGAGATCTTCGCTATTTATGCTTCAAGAGTTAGTTTGAAGAACAAGTTCCAGGTACGGTTCTACTACACTCGCATCCCTCATGCAGGCAACCTACCCTGAATCACCGGCGTCAAAACTTCGAGATTGGGCATACTTGATGTTATTCCGATTCGGGAGCCAGTTTATTGTCTCAATTGTGAGTCCCCGACACACATTCGGGGTCCATTTCGGGGGGCGTTCTGAGGTAAGGCTGCTGAGCTGCCTGTTCACTCAGGACACGTAGGTAAGTTGTCCGAGTGTGGACATGGTTATTTATCCTTAAAAGCGTGATTCAGTTGCCAGGAAGAGAAATGATGCCTGGCAGAGTTATTGGGATTACTCTGAGACCTGTGAGGGGTATTTATGCAGGGGCAGACTCCCTTCCGTAAGACAAAGTCCTATGAGCGGATTGGTCTCACTGGGAGTTGGGCGGGTGCTGTTAAATAGAGGCCAATTTACCGCCGGATTAGTCGACACTATGCCACTATCACGGGCGAAGAGGCCAAAGCATCCGTGTGGTAGCCAATGACCATGACCGGCACCTTCTTCTGGCACCGAAACGCCCCCCAGACCTTCATCAACCTTCCGAGCGAGGGCGCCCAGGATCCCGCCGTCATAGCGCACGAGTAGGGCCGGCAGAGGTCAGATCGCGTTCGACGGAGGCGACGACTAGATACACAACTTGCGGCACCAAGTACCCTCACCGCGCTGGCTCCAGCACCGCCTTTGCCATGATGGCTGTTGCCGGGACGCCCCTGGTCGACGGCGAGTACACCACGTACATTGACAAGAACGAAGAAGGCACCCTCGCCGCAGACGAAAACGCTACTCAGCACCCAGAATCAAGACAAGGCGTGGGCCGTGCTTCGAGTCCAACTACGCCAAGTTCCGTCGGTAGTCATCTCTTTTCACTGATCGACGGGCGGACGATTGAGGCACATTTCTGTATTCAAGCGTATCCATTAATCTTCCGTCTATTATTCAGTTGATGCCCGTTTCCTGCTCAAACGATCCCTATTTTACAAGTCCCATCCCTGCTCCGGTATGACCCTGTCCGCTCCGGCGCCCTCTCAGCGTAGAATCTTGCGGCGATGCCCATGTCCTGCACGGCTCGCCACTTGTGGTCTTTGCAATCTTCACATTTTTAAAAGCTGATGGAGCACCAATGTCCAAAGGTATCGAAGGTCCTCCACGTACTCGGGCTCGTCATCGTGCGCGAGCCCGACGTCGACCCAAGAATGCTCCTCGTCGGGCGGAGGAGTGCTGGTTCCGCGAACGAACCACACACGGGCGATGAAGCGCGGCATGTCGTAGAACAGGTGGTTGTTTGGGTCCGCGACGAGGTCCTTGACCTCGCTCCAGCTCAGAGGCGAGAACTGCACCTTGCGAGTCTTCATGATGTAGCGGAAGCCTGCCCAGTGGCCGCCGTGCGAGCGGATCCCGTTCGAGTATCCGCGGAAGCCGATGTAGGGATTGATGTCGGACGACCTTGCCATCCGGGTGATTGGGAACTCGCCGTGAAGTCTGTCCAGCTCGCGAGCAAAGTACTGATGCGAGGTGACGCTCGAAAAGTTCCATCGGATGCCAGTGTCGGCCTCGGCTCCGATGCTCGAGAGGTAGCGAGCGCCCTCTGCAACCTGGGCGTCGCCGTGAAGAGACAGGTTCCAGGTGCTCCGGGGATCAAATGGCGCCAGCGTCTCCGGGCCGTAGACTTGGAAACCGTCCGGCCGCCAGAAGGAGGAAGGGATGAGGCCGACGGACAGGGTAAACACGTCGAGTTTGGGGAATCGCGCTTCGTGGTCCTGGCCCAGCTGGAACTTGCGCGGCGAGGGGACATGCAGCCTTCTCCCGGCCAAATGGTCGGCTGCGAGCGTGTGCTCCCACGTGTCACGGCCTCCGAGGTGAAGGGGGGTGTGGAAGACCTTGAAGGCGTAGTTGATGGAGGTGAGAGACCGGACGGGCAACGAATCCAAGGCGGGCAGGTTGCCGTTGTCGACTCGGAGCGTTTCGTGCTCGACGTCCATGCACAGTCGGCGGCCACGGGCGTCAATCATTTTGGTTAGGTATTTGTGCTCCTGGAGGACAATGTCGTTGATCTGCCGGCAGGACAAGCGCAGCGGCGCGTGTGTTTTTTCGTCGGGGTGGGGGAACAGCTTGCGGCTGAAGGTCACGATCCGTCGGGAACGGAGCGAGAGACGGATGATGTTGATTTGCAGCTCCGTGGGGAGCTGCATGAAGGGAAAGGGGGCGTCTGCCATGATGATTTAGTGGTGGCGGTTGGATGTCGAGGTTGAATGTGACGAGACGGGAGTTTGACGTCTAGGGGTATATAGCTATTGACTGTCCCCGTGTTAACGTGAACAAGCTGGCTGTTTCTTACAAACGGGGGTGGGAACATGAAACGACTGAACAAATGAAATAAGAACACTTCCATTGTTCACTGAGCGCATGACCAGTGAATCACTCAAACAAAGAATACATAACGGAGCTCAAAGGGCCAGCCACTCCCCCGATACGCAGCTCCTGCTCACCGCTTGCAAGACAAGAAAGAACAAAGTGCTGAAGAAATGACATGATAAACTCGGTCTAGGCCTCAGAGCTGCTGCCTCTCAAGCAAGCCACCAATTCCGTTCCAGTACCGCGCCCGGTCGTCCACGAGATGGGCGCAGTGGGCACTCTCCTCAAAGACCAGCTCGCGCACATGGTAGCCCTTCTGCCTCGCCTCGGCGGCATGCGAGGCTACATCCGTCCAGTGAACCAGCCGGTCTGCCCGGGAATAGATGTACATGCGCGGCATGCCCGGGTCGAACAAGGCCCCGTCGTTGAGTCGGCGCCGGATCCGATCCACGATGTTCTCGATGCCCAGAGCGTTGATGACGGCCACGTACGAGGTTCCCATGTGCGCTAGCAGCGACCCGGCGGCGTAGATGGCGTGAGGATACGTGTGCAGGCGCATGGACACGGTCACGGCTCGCACCGAGGCATGGTAGCCCCCCTCTCCCGGGCAGCTGTCGAGCACCAGCGCGTGGAAGATGCTGCGCGTTTCTTGGGGGCGAGCAGCGCGAAGCATTGTGAGCAGGAGTCCCGCGACCAGGGCGCCGCCATTGGAGAAGGCGTGGATGGCTCGCATGCCGGTGCCATCATCTGCGTCGAGCGAATCGAGGATGATGTCGCAGGCAGGACGCAGACGGGCGAGGTGCCAGTCGCCGTTGGGTCGGAGAATCACGTCGTACGTCCAGGTCTGGACGACCAAAATGCTCGCGTTGGGGAAGAGCTTCTGGTATCCTGCCGCGTACTTTGCGATGTGCCTGGGGTTCGCGGCGAGCCAGGAGCAGAGGACAATCAGCGTCGAGGCGGCGTTGGTGTTTGGACGGTAGTGTGAGACCCATGACGAGAGTCTGTCAAAACCAGCAACGGTTGCACCGTTCCCAGTCATATTGCGATTGATGTATTGCGAGAGGGTAAAGAAAGAGTTGAGACGGCTGGGAACATGAACTGTTGGGACCAGACCTCAGCTCCACCGTGTTGGTTGAGATGCACCAACTCAGCCACGCAATTAATCGCCATGGCCTGACTGGATGGATTGGCGTTGAGAAAGGAAGGGGTTCTTGGCTGAGAACCATGGAGGAGCTGTTCACAACAGACATTCCGATGAATTAGATGAACAGATCGCTCACCAATTTAACCACCACGACACTCGCCAGTCGAGTGATCCCCCGTAGCATCGAAACATGCATCTTCCAGTGACACACCCGTATCCAACCCTCGCGCCCTCAACTCCCTCAGGATCAGCCCCTCCATGATGCGACTGCGCTCCCGAGCCCACCACGAGTCGGCCGAGTCGAGCAACAGGCGAGCGCCGCGGTAGAAGTGGTACAAGACGACGAGCGCGCGCGAGTCGCCCTCGGCCGTCAGCTCCAGAAAGGGCCAGCAGTACAGGATGGGAAAGGCAAAGAACATTTGGGCAAAGTCGGCCTGTAGGTTGCGAATGGCCGGCTGCGCGGCCCATTCCGAGTCGTGGCCTTGGAGGCGGGAGACGCAGCACAGGATGGGCGATACCCTGCGAGCCATTTGCTCGTACGCGTGTCGGGATTCTTCGCTGGAGCTGCTATGTTGCCCCGGAGCGGCGTCCAATCGATGGAGGGGGTCTCTTGGCGTGCTCAGCTCCGCGATTGCAGTCGCCAGCTCTTCCGGCGTCGGAGAGGGAATCTCGTTTGGGGACGACAGATGGGGCGCTTCCATGGGAGTGAGCTTCGCTTTGAGCTTCAGATAGAGCATCCAAGATTGAGGCGGCGGGCTATGGGAAGATACAGCTTTGATCGATTGCGTCGGGCGCGCCTGGTACCGCGGATCGTCCCAAATGTCCATAAAGTCCTTTACGAAGCGAGCAGGGTCTTCCCCGTGCATGGTGAGGACTCTTTCGATCCTGAGTCGCGGGCGCCGATGGGACATGGACGTGTAGGCATTCCCATTGGCCATCAAGAAGGGCAATGCCTGAAAGTACACTTGCAGCACTCCCGGGCTGAGCAGGAACAGGTGGTCCTGGGAGAGGTCTAATCGAGGGCCGTCTCGGAGCTGTTCATCCACGTGCTCGCGGCCGAGGAACTTGAGGTCGCTCCACGAAATATAGCTCATGAGAAACGAGGTCCCGAGAAGCGCGTGGGCGTTGCGCTCAGTGAAGGGGTGCGACAGCGACTGGCGGAGGAGTCGGAGCGACTTGGGGAGCAACTGCGACGAGGCTCGCGCGTAGCGACCGTCGTGCGGGCTCAGGAGGGCCATATGCGTCGCGGAAACGCACAGCAGCGTAGACATGACGAATTCTTCCTAGGACACTCCGTCAGAACCCCAACCAAGCGACATCCGCGTCGGTCGAACAACCAACATGGAAGGCCTGCTGCATCAGCGCCGGCCAAAACTCGGGGAACGTCAGCGTCGGCAGCGTCTGCCGCTCAAAGTGCGAGAAGAGCTCCAGGTGCAACAGGTTGAGCTCCGGCTCCCGGCTGGCCTCGAACTTGGGGCTCGACAGGCCGGGGGGGATGGACTCCTTTCTGGGGGTCATTGGGCGCACGCATGTTTCGTTGCGGCGGGTACAGTTTGCGCAAGGGACTTGCTCGTCGCACTGGGGACGTTAGCTTCTGAAGACGCAGGTGTAGATGGCTTCGTGACCTTGACGCGGCGTCGCTTGCATGCCGTGCAGCCCTGCCGACTCTTCCGGTGAGGCCGCTTCTTGCGTGGCTGGTCGGAAACGCCGGCCGTGAGGAGAGTCGGCGTCTGGGCGGCATTCTCTACCGCCAGGAAGAGGCTTGCAAAGGGGTTTTGGTCGGCCAGGTAGCTCATGCTATAGAGAATTGCGTCGGATGATGCACTGAAGGGGCTGACGATGCATCGACTTAGTGCATCCTTTGATGACGGTCGTCTTATCCACCCGCCCGCTAATCATCCAGGTCAGTACCGAGGAGAAAAGTAGGGCCGTTCGTGGCTCGCATTCTCTCTTTGGAAAACGAGGTTGTCTGCCTGGACACCACTCATGACCCATGTCTCGATTGCTTCAGACCCTCGGAGAGTCGAGTATTTAAGGAGGTCCCGTCCACCATGTTTTTATCATGTAGAGCATAGCACTAAACACTCATAGCATCTTCCGACTGCTTCTTTTATTCCCATCATCCGCCATGTCCGTCGCCGAAAAGACCTTCACCTCCTTTACAGAGGACCAGGGCGCCAACTACGCCCAGAACCGGCCCAAGTACCACCCAGACCTGTACAAGGCCATCATGGATCGCCACACGGCGACGGGCGGACATGTCAATACCGTCCTCGACGTCGGCTGCGGCCCCGGCACGGCCGTCCGCGCGCTGGCGCCGCAGTTTGAGCATGCCATCGGCCTCGACCCGTCCGAGGGCATGATCAAGACGGCGCGCGTGCTGGGAGGCAGCTCGTCCTCGTCGGAGCCCATCCGCTTCGACGTGTCGTCGGCCGAGGAGCTGGGCGCTCGCCTGTCGCCGGCCGTGGCAGACGCGAGCGTCGACCTCGTGACGGCGGCCACGGCGGCGCACTGGTTCGACATGTCGCGCTTCTGGCCGAGCGCCGCGCGCGTGCTCAAGCCCGGCGGCACCGTCGCGCTGTGGTCGACGGGCGCCATCCACGTGCACTCGTCGGTGCCCAACGGCGAGGCCATCCAGGCCGCCCTCGACGACGTCGACGAGCGCTGCCTCGTGCCCTACTACGAGCCGGGCAACCTCCTCACCCGCGGCCTGTACGAGGCGCTGCCGCTGCCGTGGACCCTCTCGCCGCCCGTCGCCGCCTTTGACGAGGCCACCTTTGTCCGCCGGGAATGGGGCTTCGAGTCGGGCGACGACTTCTTCGCCGCCGGCGACCTGACCATGGACCTGGACGCTATGGAGAGAGCCCTCGGCACGGGGAGTCCCGTCCAGCGGTGGCGCGACGCTCACCCGGACGACGTGGGGACGGACCGCGACGTGGTTCGCGTCATGAGGGCCGAGGTCGAGCGGTTGCTGCACGAGGCGGGCGTGGAGGAGGGCAAGGAGGTGGTCCGGGGGAGTTTGAAGGGGATTTTGTTGATTGTGAAGAGGAAGTGAGCGACGCTTTTATGTTGGGTGCTGTGGGTGACAGGATTGACATGACCATCATACGAAAGACGGCACGATGATAAATACAAAACTCAATTGTCTCCCTCCAATCCCTGTTCATGTAGTGAAGCAGAGGTTACTTACGACGATGAGCGATGCGATGGTCGTAATGTCTGGGAGAAATGACTGAGTTAGCGCTGATGGGTGAAACGCCTCAACTCGGTGCCTTTTGTTGGATTTTCCTCTAAAGCTGAGGACGGGTTTATAATATTGTCAGCTCTCAAATAAAAGATAATCTGGCGAGACCCAATAGTACCTACATGGGGAAAAAGAGCGCCTGGCAACGTTTTGCTATTATAATGTCTCCATCTCCCATCATCCCCAGTGTTCACTCTTTTCTCAATCACTCATCAACCAAACCCAAACCCCTTACCTACCCCAGAGCCACTCTCTGAACGGGGGGCACGGGGGACATGTCGACCCGGGCCTTGGGCCGCAGCAGTTTGCGCGGTGAGGGGACAAAGTGGATTTCCTAGAGCCTGCAGAGCACCCTACGGCGCATTTCCAACCCGTTCCTCTCCATCACGGACCTGGTCGATGGACGATGGCATGCATTCGAGCTTGGCCTCTTGGACCGGCCGTGTAGCCCTGGCTGGTGGTCCCTTGTTCGCACTGGGGCTCCCTGTTGATGGCAGATCTGCATCGATCCGTGCGGAGGGGGTCAGAGTCTCGAGATGGGAGCAGGTCGGCATTCGGTTCGGCCATGGGTGCGCTTCTTGGCCTGTAGCACGCCTTGCATGTGATCTCGCTGCCTTCCGCACTTCTCCCTTCTGCCCAGGGAGGTTTACAAAAAAAATCTGATCAGCTTCTCCGGCATCCCAAATCCAAGGAAACCTCCCGCATGCACCAGCATGAGCCAAGCCTCTAGCGGCATGCAGCAGGACATTCAAATCCCTGGAGGTTGCCCATGCGCCGCATGCAGTCGGCAGGCCCAAAAGGCTCCCTCCCTCCCCTCACCGAGCGTTGGCAGCCCTAGTCCTGTCAATCACGGTCCGTCCTACGTGGCCCCGATGGCCGGCGTGGCTGGGGCTGTGCCAAACGACCTTTGGCTAGTGATGCGGTTGGTCGTTGGCGGGATGTGATGTATCACATTTGGTGAGGGGGGGGAGAAGGGCTCGCACTGGCCAACGCCTGGTTGATGAGGGGGAAGTGCCATGCATGAATGGGAGGTGGATGAGGAGGAAACAGGCATCGCAAGGGAACACGTGAAGCATCACCGTGGAATCAAGCACACGTATCCGGAATTACCCCCGACTTCGTAGTAGTTTTCTCATTTAATGTCCGTTGTCCGATGCCTCCCTGGTTGTGAAACTAGCGCCAGGGGAAGGGACTCCGCGGTACGCCCAATGCCATGCTGTGTTTTTTGTGACGTGCCATGTACGTAGGTGGTACTCTGGGCGGCCGACTGGGAACTCTTCGACGCCATGGACGGCGAGCGAACACAGGAGAGGCGGTCAGTGAAGAATGCTCAACTTCAAAATGTGAGCCGTCATATCAGGCAAACGCATTCCGGCCACGTAGAGAGCCGGACTCTGGCCACTCGAACAAAGAACTACGGGCAAAAGCGAGCTGCGTACTTTCCTCCAAGGAGGCTCCCTTTGAAGCCCGTCCGTCGCAGTGCAATGTGATCAAAGTAGTTCAATAGTAAACGTCAAACTCTCTATCCAACCCGTTCTAGCCTCCGGTGACAGTGCCAGTGGCCCATTCTCTTCTCAATCAACACTTCACTTCGGCATTTGACCTCGCCGTACCTATTTGCCATCTCCTGCCTGCGAATACCGGTCTCATCCCCGCCGTTCACGTCACCCCGCCAAGCCCACGACGAGCCCATTGCCAATGGACGGATCCAGCGCCCAACACGAGGCCCTCCCGCGCAGCCCTCGCCCTTGCCTCCGCCGCCGCGTCCCAGTCGTCAACCTGAGACATGCCTACGAGGCAGACCGGCGAGCGAGAGTCGCCCGCAAGCGCCGCTCGGGAGCGCTGTCCCTGCTCTTCCAGCCCATCTCGTACACCCGCCCAGCGTCGGCCGCCGTGCCCACCATTCCCGTCGTCGTCGTCGTCGTCGTCGTCGTGACGGGCGCACGCCTTGCGCGGGACGCGAGGTCCGACTTGCACTGGCCCCAGCCTCTGCCAAGACTGCTCGCCAGCCGTTCTGCCCGGGCTGAAAGGGCCCCCTCGCCTGATGCCGCGCCTGGGGGGCCTCGCATCGGAGGCAATCGAGCGAAGAGGGCACGAAACGTCGACGCTCTAGGTCGCAGCCATCCGTCAACGTCGGCGACGGCATCACCTACGTCCACGACGACGCCTGTTCCCTCCAGGGCCCCAACAAGAGCCCCAAAAGCCCCAAGAGCCCCAAGACCCCCCAAGGCCACAAGGTTGCGGGCCGAACTTGGCGGCAGTCAGGCCCAACGCTTACCGCGTTTGGCTGGCGGCGGCGAGCACAATGTTAAAGCAACTTCAAGGGCCAACGACGAGCGTCGAGCGGTGCGGGAACGGCAGCGCAGTCGGAGGCCAGATCCTGCAAAGTTCGTGCCGCGGCCGATTCTCTCCAATCCCTCCCCAGACGGCCCCGGGGGCGAGCGCACTGCTGAGAAGCTGAGGGCCTTGGAACAACGTCGAGCGGTCCGAGAGTGGGAGCGAGGGCGGAGGCCCGAACTCCTGGCTGCTGCTGCGTGGACGCCTCGATCGATCCTCACCAACCCTCTCCCGAAAGCCCCAACGTCGACGTCCCCACGGACAAGCTCGAGCGGTTCCCAACAAGACGTCGCTCAGGCTGACAGCCCAACGCCGGAGACAAGAAGAAGACGGGGCGTCGCCCCCGCCCCCCGATCTCTGATCAGAGTGACGAGCAGCGCGATCGCGGGAGAGTGAGGTTTGCTCCATCCCGGCAAGCGACGTAGCACGAAGGGGAATAGTTTGATGGAGCGTGACGGGCCGGGCCAGCAGGCGAACAGAGCAGAGCGAGCAGCCAACAGACCAATCCATGAGCGTGCGTGAAAATGGCAATTGAAAATGTGTGTGCTTGCGTTCCTAGATCTCGATCCGGCCACGTCCGGGTCATCCTGGTCGGATGCCGTGCTCCCTTGCAGGCAGAGAGAGTGCCTAGATGTTCCATGGCGGTCTAGATATCAGCCCGACACGCCACGACTATGCTCGGATAGTCAAAGATTTGCGTCCTCTCGCAAAAGGGAGAGGCTCGAGAAATTGGTGCGCAAAGGGAGGGCCGTCCTCACTGGTCCAAAGCGGGCACACTGTGAACACTGTGCATGGCGGGCGTGGGAGAAGAGACAAAGAGTGAGACAACAACAACAACAACAACAACAACGCAGGGATGGCCGCGGCGTGGCTTGCACTGGCGTGGTCGCCTACATTTGGTACATTTGCCTTGGGGAGGCGTGAATGGCGGTGTGCGTTGCTGTACACGGGCAGCCCGTTTGGTGTGACACGGGAAGGGGGAGGGACTGTTGAGGCCCGAAACGAAGGGAGAAGGAACAAAGAAAAAGGCCTGCCTGCATGTTGTTTGGAAACGGTTCAAGGTGCGGTCGCGGGCGCAGCTGAGAAATGGGGACGATATGCAAGCCCACACTGCCGATCGGCGCCTGGGCAGGACCAAGCAAGGTGAGGAGAGCGAGCCCATTTTACCCATGCCGTCCTGGGTCCTGGTGAGAAGCTGTCACATCTCACATCCCCCCTAGGCCCTTTAGACTTTGCTGACTTGCCCTCCCTACATGCGGCGAAGCCCAGGGGCACGGACTGAGAGAATTATCAGGAAACATGAAAGTAAGACGTGCAGCGTCGGTAGCATGCGAATAGTCTGCTGCCACGACTTGGCTCCCCTACATTAGTAGTGAAACACAATGAGGTGATGTCTTGGGAGGGCAGCGGAGGGTGGTCGTCCGTACCAATCAGTGGCGGGGGTGTGGTTCCCCCCCCCCTGAACCGCGGCCGGACCCTCCCCCGTCGCCGCTGAGCCTCTGCGTGGTGCCCGCCGGAGCCAGGGAGGTCCCCCGCGCCGCTAAGAGGCCGATGGTGATGGTCTGGGAGGAGGAGAAGGCCTCATGTTCGTCAGGGCCCGACCCCACCAGGGCGACTTGATGGGTGTAATGCCCGGTCTTTTGAGTAAAGGAAGGAGAGTTGAGGTCGCAGTGAATAGCCTGTGCATCCAGTTTGTTCCCGTCTTTGCTCGTTGGTGGCGTTGCGGCTGAGTGCACCTCCTCACCGACTGGGTCTAGAGGGAGACGGCATGAGGCGTGCCGTGTTTGCTTGATGGATGCATCAAATCACAATTCACTCGCTTTCGTTGCTTTTTCCCCAAGCGAAGCCAGTCCAAGTTTCTCCCCTGCAAGGTGCATCAGTATCCGTACGGATAATCGCAGCGAGACATGGCCATGCGGACCAAACGGCAGACACCTGCTCTGCGGTATGCCCGTGCTCTTCCTCCTGGGACCTGTCAACCACGAGGAGGAAATCTCACAATATCTCCGAGACGACTTTTCAATTTCCAAACCCGTCCCCCTGCAGGCCACTCATTCCTCACATGACCCAGCCTCGACTCGCTCGACCTCTCACAAACCGGCCCCCTCTCCTTCTCTTCTCTCCCTTGCGTCCATAGACTGCTCCTTCGCCCCCCTCCCTACCTCGTGCATGAGACTGTTTCCTGCTCACTCTTGCACATTTCGCACTTGGTTGCTTTTTCTCTTTCCTCGTCGTTTCCAGGTCGCTTCTCACAGTGTACGCCTCACATGTCTCACTTCTCCCCCCCTCCCTCCCATCTCGTCACTTTCACGACACCGTCGTGGTCGCCCGCAGGTCTAGTTCCGAAAAAGGCGCCCTCTGCCAATCACTATCCATGCATCTCTCTTCGAATGGCTCTCTGGCCGGTCCAAACCACCGTGGCCGCCCGACCATTGACACGGGATCCAAGCTGCCCACGCTGTTGAGCGGCCTTCCCAGGAATTCGGGACGCCTCTACGTACACTGCTGGGAGTCTGGTGACTAGCAGAAAGACACGCCCGCTCTAGCGAGCTTTTTTTTTTGGGGGGGGGGGGGGGGGAAGAAGGTGATGGAACGGTAATCTGTGCTGGGAATCCTGGGATTGCCATGTTGTTGGTCTCGTAGATCGGCTTGACGGCCATTGTGCTTTTTCATCCCAAAATCCATAAAGAGGCTCCAATATGCCGTCGTTTAGTTAGCCCCTAGTCCTCAGTTCTCTGTCCTCACAGACTTTGACGTCTTATACTTGCACCTTTTGCACTGTTGCCCTACTATTCGCCACCCCAAGCCCTCACACCTTGTCCCTCTCCAGATGGATAACATGAAGCCACTCCCGCCGTCCGCCGGGCTCACCCCAAACTTCTTCGCCTGGGTGAGCAACCAGAAGCCGTCCTCAGTCGACGAGCTCTGCAGGCAGCTGGGCTACGCCAACAAGGACTCTCTGCGCATCAAGTCCTTCTACGACAGAGTCCACCGCTGGACGAGCGCCTTCGTGAGCAAGTCGCGGGCTCCCGTCGTCGGGACCCTGAACTGGGCCGAGCCCGGCGACCAGCGGAACCTCATCGAGTTGACGTGCCGTTTTCTCGACGGGGATGACGCGGGGTCCTGCTTCTGGCCCGGCCATGCCGGCCATGCCAACTACGGACTGCTGCAGTACTCTACCGATGCCTCTGTGTGAGTTTCCTGTTGCCAGCTCCTCGGCCAATGGGGGCATTCGAACTGACAAGCACGTCGACGCAGCATCCAGAAGCTCGTTATCCAGCTCTTCTTCAACGTCATCTTGGAGCGCTGCAATCCCGCCCAACCCAGCCCGACCTCTCCCGAGGCCCAGCCCCCCTCAATCATGCGCAGGCTCCTCCGAGGCACACCTGAAGCCGACTCGGAGCAGCCCCAACCCGACCAGGGGGCGCCGCAGCCCGCGGCAGACTCTCCCTCCGCGAGCCAGACCCAGAACAAACCCGTCTCCTCTGGCATCGGGCTGGATGGCGGCCGTGGCCAGAAAACCCACGCCCGTCCTCCCACCGAGCTACCTCCCGCCTTTGTCCACGGGCTGGGCCTTGACAGCGCTCGCACGGAGTCGCAGGTGCCCGACCGGCTTGTCCCTCGGGAGCGGCAAGTTGCCGCGGGCCCCGTCGACGGGAGTGTGCCTGCAGCCGAGCCGGGCATGGCATCGTTTCAGCTTCCCCGTTCGGTGCCCGCGGCCCGTCATGGCGTTTCCAGCGAGCTCGGAGGGCCTCTCTTGGGTAGTGTCCCCGTCTCGCTGTCGACCCAGCGCGGCCGTGACTTGTCCTCTGCTCAACCCGAGGGCCCTCAGCCAGAGGGCCATATCGATTCGACCTCTCAGCACCACGGCAGCGCCACAGTCCGAGACATGTCTGCACTCGCCGCCGCCGACTCGGCCCAACGCGGACGTCGTCCGAGGACGATTCTCCCTGCTGGTGCGAACCAGTCCGACCGACCGGTCCCGACCGAGCAGGCAGTATTCGCCCTCTGCAGCCACGTGGACAATCCAACCCAAGCTGTCAGCCCGCATCACCCTCGTGGCCGCAAGCCTCTCCCCGCCAGCGCGCCCGGCAAGTCCGAGGACGATGCAGCCCCCGTTGCCAAACGAGGCCGGCCTCGCAAGGCAAAGGCGGACACGGATGGTCGGTCGAAACGACGTCGAACAACGCGGCAGTCCTCCGTCAAGGTCGAAAAGGTCGAGGCCGCCGAAGCCCAGTCCGTCGCCTCAATGGCCCCTCCCGCGCCCCCTTTTCCGACTTGTCTGCCCTCCCCGACCTGTACGTCTTCCCCGCCTGCCATGCCGGCCCTGCCTTCTCCGGAGTCCTCGTCTCCGTCTGACAGGGCTGCCTTTCCCGGGCGACCAGACCCGGAGCAGTCCTCTGCGGCTTCTCTACCCTCTCCCAATTGCCCGTCTTCCCCTCCGAGCATGACGGCTCTGCTGGCTGCTCAGCTTGCTCCTACCCCCACTCCAACTCCCCCAGCAGACGCGAGCGAGCACGATGACATGGTCGCCTCGCTTGCGAGTCCGGTGGTCACAAGCCCTGACGGAAGTATGAACCAAGTAGTCCCGAAGCAAGAGCCTGTTGCTGAGGAACGAGCCATGTGAGTACAGACGAGTTTCGAGACCTGCCACCAGGTTACCTAACAATTCAACAGCCCCAATGTCCCCGTCTTCCACATGCCAAAGCGGCCTTCAAAGGCCCCAGTGACTCCATTCCCCGCAAAGGAGCCATCATGGCAGTCCGTTTCATCGCAAAGGCCCAGTATCCAGATCAAGACCGAGCCCGAGGAACCACTGATGACTTTTGGAGCAGTTCCCTCCCGCGCCAGGGCCGCCACGCCCATGATCGCCAGAGAGCATCCCGTCCCCATCGGCAACTGGGCGTGGCAAGCCCCCGGCCAGATCTTGTACGCTGACTCGCCAGGCACGCCCGACACGCCCGTGACCGACTTCCCACCGACGCCCTCGACGCTCGACGACGTCGTCGACATGAACTGGAGCTGGGACCTGGGCTTCGGCCTGGACCTGGACCTGGCCGACATGAGCGTGGATGTGCAGGCCGGTGCGAATCCCTGTCAGAAAGCCCCTACGTGTCGACCGTTTACGCAGGCTTTTGCTTCAAACATGAACACTGTCCAGCAGGATTACCAGCAGGGCTACCAGCAGAACTACCAGCAAGGTTACCAGCCGAATCCTCGTTTGAATGCTCGTCAGAAGTTCCTCCATAACGTCCAACCAACCAGCTTGCAGAATTTCCAACAGAACTTCGGATTAGGTCTCGCACAAAACTTGCAACCAAATCTCCAACCGAATATCCAATCGAGTCTCCAGCTGAATTTCCAATCGAATCTCCAGTCGAGCCTCCAATCGAACCTCCAGACGAACCTCCAGACGAACCTCCAGACGAACCTTCAGACGAACCTCCAGACAAACCTCCAGTCGAACCTCCAGTCGAACCTCCAACTCATCGCCCAACCGACGATTCCACAGATTATCCAACAGCCCTTGGTGCCCCAGCTCCCGTTGAGCGCAGCAAACACCCTCACCACTACCTCTAACCCGCTTGGCCTCGTCCAGCGGCCTCTGTCGTGGCCCAGCATGGCCACAGCCACACCGTCGAGCTACGGCACGATGATGTATGACCCATGGTACGGACTGTCGATCGGCCAACAGATTCACATTGAGGCGCTCATGTACTTGTCCAAGGTTAGCCATTTTCAGCAAGACGTCTTCATCGAGCTGAGCGAGTCGAGCCAGATGAAAGCATTTGCCGACTCTGTCCGTCGATACGGTCCTCGCAGCATCCTCGGCCCGGACGACCCGAGCGCGGGGGCATGACTGGGAGGAGAGGGGGAGCGGAATGGGAACGGGAATGGGGGGATCGAGGGGACTGGACCTTGCGACATGGACGGGATGGGAAATAGAACTTGGATAGACAGCAATGTTCACGCTTGGATAGGAAAAGAATACGACGATGCATTTCCTTAGACCTATTGACCAATCTACATGTGCTTGTGATGGCTTGTAAATGTCGCTCTCGTTTTCCAAGTGTCTCAACTCCATGCAGACACCCATAACACCTCATCACCCCCCTCACCCAACCACCTTTTCAACCTCGTCCACGCCCGGCGACGCACGATGCGGGATAAAGTCAGGCGTCCCCCCCAGCGTCCCGAGCACATCCCCCAGGTAATTCTCGCTCTCGACTCCCTCGGCAAAGACGCCGTCCCAATCACCCACGATGCCCTTGACAATCTCGACGCCCGCGAGGTAAATGTTCGCAACGGCAACCTCGACGCCATTGAGGTGCTGCCCGCGCAGATGCGTCAACACGTCGTGTCCCGGCGACGGCCGATCAAAGTTGGATCCTGGCATCACCGTCAGCACAAGCACAAGAAGCAACCGAAGGCGCCGTCGTACCCGTCCGCAGAAGCATGGCCCGCGAATAGTCGACCAGCCCGGCAACGTGGAACCGCACCAGCGTCTCCAGCACGGCATTGTCCTCCATGGCCGACATGCAGTACGCGCCCAGCCCGTTGGTCCACAGCCTCGTCACCGCGTCAAACGTGTCGCCCAGCACCGCGCCCGAGAAGAAGACGTCGCTCGTCGTGGCGTCGCACCGGAGCACCGCCGGCTCCCGCGCCGAAGCCGCCTCGTAGACGGGCCCGGCCGCCGCGTACCTCGCCCGGTACTCGCGCGCGCCCGCCGAGTCGTTCAGCCGCGCCCGGGCTGCCAGTCCAAAGGCCACGTCCCTCAGCGCGGCATTGAGCTCGAAGACCTCGGTGCCGAACCACTCGGCCGGGTACTCGGTCGGGCTCTCGGTGCCAAAGGCAAAGTACCCGGCGTCCCAGCCCTTGGGCGCCTCGCGGGGGTCAATCTCGTACTGCAGCGCCACCTGGACGGCGAAGCGCGCGAGGGCCACGCTGCCGAGCGTCGCGCGCTTGGGGTTGACGCCGGCGATGCCCGCGAGGAGGAAGTACGTCTTGCGCAGGTCGAGCTTGCGGGACAGGACGAGGGACGCGACCGAGGTTGCGGCGTTGATCTCGGACATGCCCGTCGTGACCTGGCAGACGCTTCCGTCCGAGGTGCAGTGCATGTCGGGGTACTGAGGGCTGAGGCCAGGCACGGGGATGGTCTGCGCCTTGAGGTCGCCGAGGCCGCTTTGGGGGAGGTTATCGTGCCATACCTCGCCTTCTAGGGAGAACTGGGGAAATCAGCATCTACCTTGGTTTGGAAGAATAGATGATATATACGAAGCTGATGATGAGTACCCTGGGGGCTATTCTCGACTGAGACACCCATTGCTCACCAGCCCCCTCATCCCAATCCTGTTGGGAACGTGCCCGAATGGTCAACAATACGCCAATAAGCAAAGCAAAGCCCGAAGCAATTGACCTTAAAGAAATGAAATCCATTGCGATATGTTGCAACTGTCTTCTTTACTATAGGAACAGAATGTCGGTGAGTGAGTGATTTCACACCAGACGGAAGATGCCAGTATCAAGTTGCGTCACCTGATTGTGTGGGCTGGCGATAAGACGCCATAAGCCAAGAGTCGACGAGATAAGACTGGATCGATGGCCCATGTCTGGTTTTGGCAGCATGTCCGAGGCTACGCGAGTTGCATGTTGCGCTTCATCGAGGTGTCTTTTGAGGTGGTGGTGGTGGCGGTGAGACTGGTGAGAGGTCATCATAGAAACTAAGCCCTCCGACAGGAAGTCCTCAGGATGCGGTCGGGAAGTAAACACTAAAACAAACTGTATTGACGAATTCCATAAACCCCCCTCACCACTTGCACCTTTGGAGACGAAGCTGTTGCACCATACCAAGCCATCTCAACTCCCGCAGGCCAGCCTCCTCAACGTTCAACCCATCAACCACAAGCGCGTAATCGTCCCATCGCCTGACGGTTACCGATGTGCACCTTGAGCCACAGGTCGATAACAATGATGAAGAGGTCCCGTTTGGACTTTTCCAACTTTCCCTGCCGAAACTCGACGTCGAGGATTGCATTTTTGCGCTCGCAGGCCGCCCGAAGGGCCTCACGGTCGAGGCTCCCGTCGTCGCGCAAATAATCCTGAAGTTTTGGGGGCGGCAAGGGATTTGTCCGAGCCTTCGTCTTCCGCCCGTCCAAAGCTTTCAGATCCTGCGCGAACTGGCGAGACGCTTTCTTTCTGATCCTCTGCATGGTTTCGACGTGCACCGATCGATCCGCGTCAAGTTGTTTTGCGACGCCCGACTCTTCCTCCGGTAGCGAAGCGACCAGCTTCCCAATCGATTTGACAAAGTCCCGGGGAAAAACCGTGCTTCGATCCTTGGCGACGCGCTTCTGGCCCTCTTGAAGCCTCTTGTTCCAAGCTGTGGCGTCAAAGCCGACCTCTTCTCTTCTGCGCTTCTTTGTCTCTTGCGTCGTGTCGAGCGCACTGCTGCTTCGTCTTCGTTTCGAGGGGCGGGAGGGAGGCGGGGGAAGCGACTGAGCGCTCTGAGGCAACTCGTCGGAGGGAGGGGCAGTGGTAGCGTCGGCACGCTCCATGGTCGTAAAGTGCTTGGCTGAGCGGCGTCGGTAGATGGTAGTAGTTGGGGGTAAGCTGACGAGATGCGTCGAAGTTTGGTTACGACAGAGAAGATTCGCCGAGCCGCAAGAAGTCCTCGTTCTCTGCTGCTGTCAATGCAGTCTCCAGGTTCATTGTCCACCTTCGGCAAGAGCAAAACTCCAGCTTCTCTTACTTGGCCTTAAGGTGCAAGGTCCTCGGGAAGGTGCCAGATGACGTATTAGGTGTTAGGTCGGGAAGCAACAGCGTGAAGGGCGTCAAATGAACGAATGATTCTTGCCAGAATTAGCTGCATTAGTAGGAAATTGACCGCTTCACCGATGAAGCCAAGTTCGATTACCTCTGAGCTCCGCGTCAGCCGCACGCCTTCACTTCGGAAAAGCAATTGAAGCATTTGGTCGATGACAAAACAACCTCAATGCATCGTCTGCATTGGTCCATGCGCGGCGGGAAGTGAATTTTTGCACACGTTTCGCAATTGATCTTTGAGCCAAGAGGTTGGTCAGATCTGGTCGATGCGGGTGGCCAAGCCAGTGTAAGAAGCAGAACCAAATACCCATAACTAATTGGATCCATCCATGGTAATTAAGTAGATACCTGCGCTGTGTTGGCTGCGACTTGAACTTCAACGATTTGCCTGGTTCGCCTACTTCCTCGCCACCTCCTTCACAAGCCCAATTCCACCACGTGCATCCCAATCGTGAGGACGTCGACAGTTCACATCCCCTGACATGTCAAAGTGGACACACGCCTTAAACATTGGAGCCATGTGCACCCAGACGTCATGTTACGTGCGAAGAACCGCGAGAACAGACCACTGCGGCCCTCTTGGCCGAACATGTTTGCGGCCCGTGGCGAGGTCTTGACACACGGGAACCCGGAATAACGGGGCACGACGAACAGATTCCTCGGCCTCCCGGACTCGAGAGAGTCTGGGCTCTTGATCAAATGAGATCCACCCTCGTCGTCGAGTCCAAGGCGCGCCCGACATGACAAGCTTGACATAATGTCGCCGCTCCACAAATGGGCGTCTTCACTTACAAGAGCAGGGCCGCAAACGCCCAGTCTCTCAAGTCGTGGCCGCCGTGACCGTCTCTCTCCTCAATCCTCTCATATGCAGCCAAGATGTGTTCCATCATGGAATATCCGCGTGCTCTGCCCTACCAGTCGACCCGCTTCACCGGCATCAGAGCCGTCAAGGGCCGACTGACAAGACGGAAGCGGACGGGTCGACTCGACATCAACCTCGATCACCATTACACCACGAGAGTCTACAATTCCGGCTCGACAATCTCTGGCGAGTTCGCCATCAATCCAAAGCACGACACTCCCTGCGACAATGTTCGCATCATGTTGGTCGGACGGTGTCGCGTTCGACAGGAAGACGTCAACAACACTGCTCTAAAACACCACACCTTTCTCACCCTCGACATGCCCATCTCTCCGTCCGACTATCCACCAAACGGTATACTTTCCGCCAACGCTCTGCATAAAATCCCCTTTCGCTTCGTCGTCCCCCAGACTCTCCTCCCCAATGCCTGCTCGCATCCCGTCGAATGCGAATCTGCGCAGAGCCACCACACCTGTTTGCCGCCGACAATGGGGGATTGGGCGAATGATGACATGGCACCAAGCATGACAAGAATCAAGTACGAGATTGTGGCCCAAGTCAATCAGCACGGGTCGGAGACCAGAAAACATGTGCGGATACTGTCTTCATCTCCTCACAGAAATGGTCTCTTGGACACGCCCAAGAAGTCGAAATCCGTCAGCAAAACAAAGGCAATCCAGAAAAGCGCCTTTTCAAAACCCACTGGACACATCACCTTCAAGGCAGGGGAAGCTACCACCATTCGTCTCAGCCCAGACGCACGCGAAGCAACGCCCGCTCTCATCACCGTGGACGTGGAATTCAGTGCCGCGAGTCCAGACGTCTCTCCTCCAAAGATTGACTCCGCGACTGCGAAGATCCACGCTCACACGTGGTACTCGGGAACGCCAATGGCCAATTTCCCAGACCAACACTCAATATCAAAACACTACTCCACCGGCGCGTTAATGGCCGTCGAGACAACCGACGACTCATCGTGGACCCAAAAACGTGGTGTCTCGGAGCCGGCGTGTTACACGAGAAGACTGCAGATGGCCCTGACGCCGCCAACGCGGGACAAGACATTCCTTCCGACGTTTCATTCATGTCTCATTTCACGAACATATGACATGGTCGTCTCTTTCAAGATCAATCGCGAGGTTGTTGCTCTGGAAATCCCCGTCAGGATTCAAGCCGAGGCGGAGGATTGCCTCCAAGGGGAGGATGAATTGCCAAGTTTTGAGGAGGCGTTACACTTTGTCTGACAAGAAAGACATGGCAAAGAACCATGAGGAACTTTTGGCTAAATTTATATTTTTGATACCACAATAGCATTGCTTCCATTGTAATGATTGAATACAAATCCGGCACACTTACCCCGAAGTACCTTACACGCCTCAGCACACCACAGCAGTGCCTACGTACTAGCACTGACCCTTCCGCCTACCAGGTAGCTTTATCTCTCGGAGTGGACTTTTTCCGATGTCCATTAATTCAGCCGAGGTCAACCTCCTCAGTTTCTCACAGGACGACCCCAAATCCCTCAATCATATCCATCGGCAACGCCATATCACGCTCTCTTAACCACTTCATTAACGCGACTTGGGTTCTCTTCCTCGTATCTTGCACAATGAAGAAGTCGAAATACGAATTCGACGCAAATGGAGATGTAGATCTTGTCCTAGAGACTTCTCCATTCGTTTTCGATTGGACAGATGAGAAGCTGTCGATGCAGCCAGAAGCCCCTGTCAAACCTGAACAAGACCCTCCTTTGGAAGAAGATACCCCTCCTGAAGATGCCGAAAGTGGGGGTTTCACCACCATTGGCGCTCCTGGCGATGTTCCGCTTCCAAATGAAAAAATCCAGGTTCGAATGCGTGTATCTTCGCGGCACTTGGCCCTGGCCTCGCCCGTTTTCCGATCCATGTTGGAGGGACCATTCCAGAAAACCTACTCGGCCTCGGGACGCCAACAAATCACCGCCAGCACCTGGGATACCGAGGCAATGGTCATCTTTCTTGACATCGTTCACGGTCACCTCCGAGACGTTCCACGATCTGTCAAACTCACAACGCTCGCAAAATTCGCAACCATTGTCGACTACTACGAGTGTCACGAAATTGTCCACGTAATTGTGGAGATGTGGCTACAGACGCTCGAAGACGAACGAAGTGTATACTCTCTCGGCTTGGAGTCCATGCTCTGGCTACTTGTGTCTTGGGTATTTTCAAAGGCCGAAGCGTTTGGGGATATGGCTTATTACGCAGTCCAGCACAGTACACGTCTGATTGAAGCAATAGACCTTCCAATCCCTGGGAAAGTCCTGGGTAAGTCTTCATAACAACATGGTCACATGTCTGAACTTGTGGTTTCAAAGTATCGCTGATGATGATCCACGTAGTTGATATTGATGCAAAGCGCCAGGCAAGTCTGAGTCGCCTCTACGAATCTGTCTACGGGATATATGACAGGCTTTGTGTTGAAGACGTCTGCTCTGCCGCATGTTCATCTATGCTTCTTGGCGTTTTGAGCAAATGGATGGCCAAGTCCATGATGCTACAGCCACGCGTCGCAAAACCATTCCATGGTCGCGCTCTCACAGCCACCTTGATTGACATCCGATCAAGCTATCGAACTCCGAGATGGGCTATAGGAGATAATTCACGGAAGCCGACACTACACTATTGCACCATTGAAAAACACATCGGCCCAACCTTGATGGAAGTTGGCCAGGATGTACGTGATCTACTCAAGTTGGAGGATTACCAACACCAGTCGGGACCGGAATGAACTGAACCGACCTTGGCCCAGCAGTGGTGAGGGCATTCAATGAATAATATAGAGACGCGACAGAGGCTGAGTCTTGTTTGGGGAAAGGGGATATGTCGGTGGGCGCTTTGTGCACTCTCTGGGAACGGGAAAGTGCAAGCTGCCGTGCCAATGGTTAATTTTGACTGAAAGTAACATACACTGTCCACTCAATAACGTTGAACCTAGGCAACGTGAAGGTATTCTGGGTGGCAACCGGGCTGTCAGTGGATAGGGCTGTCGAGGAGAAGTCTCAGGACGCCGCCCGCGCAAAATAGACGTCAGCTCAACGTGAGAATCAGCAATATGAGCAGTCGATTGACCTTTGGTCTGTGATGTTGGGGTCATACATGTAATTGATACAACTATTACTACGTGACCACTCTCCCATTACCGCCACGCCATGCTTTCTAGTTCTCTAACATGGAATAGAGAAATAAGACAGTACTCGATGTTCCTATACGCTTCTAGATCTAGCCTTGTTATCGTTTATGAGTTTGGCACGGTGCATGCGTAATGAGGATGCTCACGTCGCATGTAGTAGGCCAGTAGCAACCTCAATCGACAGCAAATTTGCTTCGAGTGCCAGACCCTACGATATCTACGATGCCCTGTTCCATAGAGTCTACGTTTGAAAAGTCTTTTTCAAAGGCAAGTTGGCCATGTTTATTTTTACCTAATTTTTACTACAAGTGTCGATGTTCGTGCATCGAGCGACCGCTGTTCACAGGTTTAATGTAACATGACAGTATTCTTTCACGGAGTCAAGACACCCAAGACAACACAGCATGACATACTTGGCATCCATGCCTCCTGATTTCTATAGCGCCCATAGACTCCAAAACCGGGATGCACCCCGAACCCCAACGGGATAAGTGACATGTAAACTCGATAGCCCGTCCCGTGCCGTACGAACAATTGAATCCGGCATGGGGCTGCGATATTCCGATACGCCGTCCGGAATTTCCGGATGGTTAATTGTGGCGGAGATTGCGACGACCCGGCATATCGCTCGGGATTCCCCAGTGGCTTGTACGTGCTGTTTTCTCGTGGCTTCGTCAAGATATAACCCGAGACGACTCCCTGGTCAGGACTTTCGTTCAACATCAGGAGTGGCTCGCCTCAACATTCCTCCCTTGGAGGTATGCCTCTCGCCCTGTTCATGTTCTTTCAAAGAGACGAACCCACTGGCTTCTGATAGACGGCCGATTCCATCAACGGCATCAGGCCAATCGACTTCCACGGACAACTCACAACCGCCTGCTTCCCAAACACGGCCTGTCTCGCATCGATATGGAACGCCAACCTCCTCGAGCGCATGGGACAGCAAATCGCCGACCAAGCGCTCCTCAAACACGCCCAAGTCGTCCTCGGCCCGACCGTCAACATGCACCGCGACCCCCGCGCCGACCGCAACTTTGAGTGCTTCGGCGAGGATCCGCTGCTGTCGGGCCACCTCGGCGCGGCCATTGCCAACGGCATCCAGAGCAGGGGTGGAGGTTGACGGCATTCAAGTCTTGACCGGTACGGAGCCTTCGATTACCACTGAAGAGTTTTTATTCCGTCCCATTCTCTACAAATCGCGCCTTGAAGTTCAGATGGAGGCCGGAATAGGGTACGAGATTATCTAACCATGCGATCCCGCGAGCTAATGGTCGGAGAACCAACTTATACGGCTTAACTCTATGTGTTGAGGAAGAATACTCCGAGAAACAGGCAATCGAAAGGCAGTCGAGATTGCATTAAAAGCCGACGTAAGTCCAGTTTATGCCGGCCGCAACAAACAGCACGAATCGGAAGGCTTCGATCTCGACACCATCACGTTACCCGAGAACCAAGTATCCTTGATCAAAGCCGTCGCTGCTACGTCGAAAAAGACTGTCGTTATTCTGCACTGCGACAATCCCATTGACGTCGGCAACTTCGTAGAGGATGTCGATGCTGGTGTCAACATGCATTTCCCCGGCCAAGAAGGTCCTCAAGCAGTGGTCGATATCCTAACAGGCAAGGCAAATCCCAGCGGACGACTGACTAGTCACGACGTGGTTCAAGACGCTGGAGGATTGGCCGAGTTTCGCTCACTTTCTTGCAAAAAAGACGGACAAAAAAGACATTGAGATCCGGTACGCGGACTGGAGGGTCTGGCAGTCGAATATCGCGCCGGTCGAGAGTCGCAGGTTCGTTGGCCATTTGGGTACGGACTATCGTATACCTCTTTCAAGTATAGTGACTTGAAGCTCAGTCTTGACAAGGCTGCGGCGAAACCGACTCTCAGTGTGGTGTTTGGGCTGAAAAACACTGGAGGAGTGACTGGCTCTGAGGTTGTTCAAGTCTTCGTCTGCCCGCCACGGAACAGCCTCATTTGGAGACCGCACAGAGAACTGAAAGCATTTACAATGATGTTCCTGGAGCCCGGTGAGACTCGAGTCGTCGAACTTGAAATGGATGTGGACACTGCGTGCTGTTATTGGGACGAAGTCCAGAAGGAATGGACGTTGGAACAAGGAACGTATAGTGTGGAAGTGGGAGGTTGCACAGGACAATTTGTTGTTCAGACTCGGCAGTCACTCTCCTTCGTATAATCTGAACACCCGGAATCACTTATACGGAACAATATCGATATGAAAGAAATATCTTCGAGCTCTACGACTTGTCACATTTTTACCTTCTTGTTTGCGGCAAACCTGCATATAAGGACTGCAACTACCCTTTTTGGCAAATAACATGAATGTGAGGAGGGCCGAGGGCATGCCGGGCTGCGGCGCGAAGAGCGACGCGTTATATGCATCAAAACCCATATAAATATACCCTAGAATTCAGGTCGTGATTGCGTTAAATCATAGCTTTAATGAGGTTACATGGTTCGTTGAGTCATGGCGAGTATTCTGTCGAGTATTCTGTCTGCATTTTGCTCACCCGCATCACTTCTCACGATAACTTCAACCTAACTTCCTGTTGCGCCAATCAACTCACTGAAGCGTTCGTTATGTTTGCTAACCAGTCTAGCTGTCTGTTCCGTCAGTCCATTTGCATATCGCATCCATGAACAGACTCATTGCATAGTATGCCCATTGGCAACTGTTTTCATCTACACTAATCCAACCGCACATGTAACATGTTCAAGTCTATTCTTCTGTCCTTCATGCAAGTGTAAATCTTATGTCTAAACATCTACCGAAAACGTATAAGAGGACGCACCGCTTCGTAGGTTCTCCTCCATTCTTCTCTCAGTTCAACTCCTGAATTCTCTCCACCAAGCATAATCTACCGACAACCTAGCATCATCACAAAAGCCCAAGCGCCTTTCAAAAGCATCAATACTGCAAAGTCATTCATGATGACCTCATCACTCATACAGCAAGTTCTCGAGATGGAATACAGAAACGGACCCAACCCACCGCGAGGACAAAAGAGGCGACGGCAGACCGACCCCTACACCTTATTCCGTGACCTTCTCGACGAGCGACCCACGAAGCGACGCCGACTCCGCTAGGAGCAGGACGACGCCGTGTCACGGGTCTCTCACCAGCTCACCCATCTCTGCATCGACCCAGCCCCTCCGCCCGCTGCTTGGCTGCAGAAGCGCCGAAACCGGCTGCTGAACCAGCGCCGCAAGTGGCGGGTTGTCAAAAGATTCCCCTGGAGGGGTTGAGCCTTTGAGGTTGTATTAGAGTAGGGGACTGCATATGGCGCTGATGCCTGGGGATTAGAAGGTGTTGGGTCGTAGAGGATTTTGGATAATGAAGAGTGGAAAGGACCGACTGTTTTCCTACTGGAGATGACCTACTGAGTTGGATAGGTAGTCAACGAAGCTATGAATAAATGATTAAGAGTTTTGGTGTAAATTTGGGGGTTCAGTACTATAAAGCCTTGCACTCTCCCGGTGCTATCTATGGGATCAGTTAGGCAACTAGTGGGAAAATAGGTTTCTGAAAGTCCTTTGTTTAACATACCTAATGTCTCGTACAGACATGCATTTGACGCTTTTATTTGGGGCAGATTCAGGGCGGCTTAGGCCTCGCTCAATTTCTACTCACTCCTGCTTACTATGTTCCGCTCACCTCTGCTCACCCTCCCCGAGCATATACCCAGAGGCGCAGACTCACCAAAATAATCAACTTTGAGAGGGCACGAAAACGTCCCCCATGGCTCGCCATGTGTCTGTCTCCCTCGTACATTACGCTAATGGCGATATGGGGGAATGAGAGGAGCGCTCCCCTGGCCCTCATAAGGACACTTGGACGCATTCACAATCACTATCATCTGCATACAAATTGAAGTGAGACATGATGAAGGTCAAATCCATTAGAGTTAACATTGTAATTGATCCGGGAGGCTTCTAGGCTCTAGCTGCAGTGAAACCACTCGTGGGAGGATTTACATCCGATAGCCAAGACTCTATCCACTGTGAGGGCTCGGGCGAGGCGCCAGAGGTCGTTTCATCCTCCTCTATATCATCTTCGTCAGATTCAGACATGTCAAACCACTCGTGCTTCCATATGTCCTCTTCGTGTCGCGCGTAACCATCGGAGCGTAGCCATCCAAAGATACTTCGCGTTCCATTTTCCGAGACGGCCTCTCTCTCTCGGTCCAACTCTTCAAAGCAGGTTCGCACAGGTCCTGCGTCGTCAGGAGCCTTTTCCAGTGAGCCATCTGGAAGATTTTGACAGTATGCCTCTTGTGACGACTGAAACTCAAGTTTGTCCTTCTCACACTCCCAAAGGATTCCTTTGTATTGAAGCTGATGATCTGCACACCCTTCATGGGCTCGGACTTCGATGTCGACGTCTTCGACGGGGGTTGATCCGAACGGTTTCCACTGACACACGGGAATCCGAGAGTGGCGGCCTGATTGAGAGAGGAACAGAAGCCTACACTCGTCCGCACGCGAGACGTATCCACCCGTGACGAGAGGTTTGGATACACGTTGCTGGATAAAGGACTGAACAGTTCCCGACCACGCAGCGGAGGGGAGATCGATCGGTATCTGCCCGAAGCGAACATCCTGCAGTAGCCTCTCCTGCAGACCCAGAATGAGGCTGCCGAGCCACAGGAATGCCACTCCAGGTGACCTCTCCATGCACATGCGCCCAATGATGTATGGGTTGTGGCCGGCCAGGTGCTCGATGGCAGCCAAAGTTCCCTGAAGCCATGGAGTGGTAGCGTTACATTCAATGCCGGGTTCATAGAAGGCGCTTAACAACATGGGGCGTATGCTTTTGGTGTTGCAGCTCAAGGTTAGAAGCTTGTCGATGTGGTGGTCCTCGTGCATCCAGCCATGATGCTGCTTGCCATCAGGACAGCCGATTGGAAGATCCGTAGCGTCCCTGCAGTCGCTCCCTCTAAGAGCTGGCAGTCGTAAGGTGTGAGAGCCACTCATAAATGGTAGCAGAAGGACAGAAGCTAACGCAGCGTGGCTCTGGTCGATAATATTGTGGCGCGTGCAAAACTTGTCGAGATAGGTGCTGGCATCTGAGAACGACGCAGCCGGATGTGACAAAGGCAAATGATCAGTTGAATGTAGCAAAAGAAAACCTGGGCTTGGCTGGAGGTCAATTGACCAAGGCGACAAGGACGTATTCCCCCCAAGCTTCAGTTGGGCCTGCCAGCCCTGGCCTGGCGCTAGAACGGCTGCCCACCATCGAGCCTCTTCCGGACTCGCATTGCCAATATGAACGCTGGTGAAGCTCTGCTCGTCCTTCCCTGTCGTCATACCGTCGTGGCATGTTGCCCGGGTCCCGGTGTACGCAAGCGTGCAGGTCCCGGGCATAATTTCTGCCCAGCGAGCTGACAGAATGTATGTCCAAGCCAGGACAAGCATGGCAAGATAATCACCGTCTTGCGCAAAGCACGATGTGTAGCCAGGTTTGGCTTCGCCCATCTCAGAGATCGACAACGGAATCGGCTGCCTCACACCAACCCTGATATGCACCGGCTGTCGAAATGATGGCAATCCGGGACCACAGGCAGCTTCCGCGGAGCCCCAAACAGAAGCACCGGTGGCCAATGCTCCTTTCTTGTCATGCTTCAGGCGCAAGTTGCGTGGCAATGACGGGTGTTGTCGGAAAACATCCTGGACAAGGAGTGCATGGGTTGGAAGCTTAGGGTTCTCGACGACGTGAAGGTAAAGCCGGGCCCAAGTCTTGAAACTCTCCTCGTAGATGGAAAGGAACTGATGGGCGCTTAGTCGGACTGCATCATGCATAGTGAGGAAGTGATGGGGGGTAGCCTGGCATTTTGGTGAAATGGGAGCAGGATGGGCATCGAGGTCCCCAAATAACCCAAGTGAGACACCAAGTGCCGGAATTATGTCAGCGATTGTCACCCCGATTGGCCGACCCCTCAGACGAGCGTGTTCGACACGTCGGCAACTCTGGGAGAGGCTGCTGCTGGAAGAATTGGATCGGGTGAGACTGTGGGCGAGGGGAGAGGTTTTTAAAGGTAAGAAATTCTCCGTATCGGCACAAGAGGGCAGAGGCCGTTTCGGGGTGAGGGGAGACAGCGGCAAGGGATGACCCGTCCAAAACAAGGCATTTATTTCTTCAACAGTGCTAACAATTGAAGTCACCAACCAATCGCCACAACATGGTATGGGACCCAGAGGCTGGAAAAGGACTCCCGGGTCGAGTTCCTGATGACAATGCAATTTTGTTCGTTGATTTCCAACTACCAAGACTCCCACATCTGACTCCCCATGGATATCAAGCGGTTAAACAGAGCATCTCTCATAAAGACGGCCGTGAGATGAAACTCGCCCCCGTCCTTGGTCGCAATCGTCAACCCGTCCACAATCTCCCTGTCCATGGCCCATCCCACGAGGATCTTGCTCTTCCACCCCAGCCCGCCCATCTTCTTCAGCTCCGAAATGTCGCCCATGGACACGGTCCACGCCGGCTTCACGTCCTCGGCGCTGGGCGTCCAGCTCACGGCCGGGCTCGTCGCCGTCGCGGTAATGTACGCGTGGCCCTTGGTCCCCTTGTACCGGGCCGGGAAGCGGATCGGCCCCGTGGCTGGGTTCGTCGACGCGTCCTTGACGACGCCGAGGCGGTTCTTTGCGTGGCGCGCGCCAGCTTTGGCCTTGGCCTTGTCTGCGGCGAGGGCGGTGCGGATGCCGTTCTTTGCGGTGCCGCGGAGGAGGTTCATGATGCGGTGCGACTTCTTGTGTTTCTTGTCGTCCTCTGGCTCCTCAACTTCCACCGCGGTTGCGTCGGGCTGGATGGCAGCCTCGATTTCCGCATTTGAAGCTCCTTCTAGTAGGGTAAGCGATGTCAAGCACTCATGGGACCGTTCTTACCTAGGTGGTCCAGATCCTGTCCAGCAGTCGCGTGGGGGATGACGGGAGGAGGCATGTCTGACGAGGGAGGCGGCGGAAGTGGCGCCTTGTTCTTTTCGCCAACTCGAAGAAGCGTGATAGTGAGCTGGGCGTTTGTCGGGACGCCCCTCAGGATGGTGTTGCGAAGCTCGACATATTTCTGCCAGCGCGGATACGTCCTGTTTGCAAAGGCCAGCATTCTCGTGATGATGGGGTCTCCAAACATGGCAAAGCCGGTGCCAAACCCCATTCCTTTCATGGCGGTGTAGGATGAAGTGAAGTATGAGGCGAAGAGCATCGGTACTAGGACAGAGGCAAGGACAAGCTTCGATTGGCGACGATGAAACGGCGCAGTCGGGCTCAACGCGTTGCCCAGTCTCTCCCACGTGTCGACAAAGTCGCCAATCAGCCGCATCGCGGGACCAGCCTTGGCCCAGATGGCGTCCGACATGGGCTCCTTGGTCCTGTCGTGCTCATTCGACGTTTCCTTCCCAACCGCCTTGTCCCTCGCATCGTTGACAGTATCAGTCAGTTCGGTGGGATCCGGCGCAGCGCCATCGGCATCCGGATCGCCTTGCGGGTGCTTTCCCGCCGCTGTGCTGACGACGATCTAGACGACTTGTTAGTCGCGTCTTGGAGTGTATGAATGGCTCTTACTCCGGAACATACCGACGAAAGACTGGTCACGAAGTTGCGGGCTTCCTGCTCGACCGCTTCTCCTTGGTGCTTTTCCGGCGCGCCCGTCACCGAGTCGTCAGAGGCAAGGACTCCCGCCGCGGGCGTTTGAACGCCTCCGGTTTTGGAATCGATGAGAGATGGCGGTGCTGGCGGAAAGCAGATTTTGCGAGACTGGTCTGAGAGGATCAAGACGATGGCGAACAGGGCAAGAGAGGGGAGCAAGATGTCGAGCAGCCAGGCCACGGTGTACACGGCGAGAAAGCACGACGTCCGCTGATACTCTCGCCAGGATCGAAGGCGCACAAGGTGCTTCCAAAACGAAAACAGGCTCACCACCACGACCATGTAGAAGCGCTCGACCTGCGCCCTCAGCTTCTCGGGCGAAAACTCCTCCTCGGTCGCAATGGTCAAGTCCAGCGTACCCAGCGGCGGCTCCTCAAGCTTCTTGACGTGGAACACCTGCTTGTCGAACCTGCGAATCAAGGTCCAGAGCTGCTCATTGTCCAGGCCGCCGACGAGGGGGACGGGGACGTTGGAGACGCGGTCATTCCAGCCGAGGTTGCGCACTTCGATTTCGCCGTGTTCGATCTGGGCCGCGCCCTTTTCTTCCTCGTCGCTATCGACGTTGACGCTCTCTTCGGCCAGGGCATGGCTGGCGGTGGGTGTTTCTTCTTGCACCCTTTCGAGGATCTCGGGTTCGCTCGTTGAGCTGGAGTTGGAGAGGCGTCGGAATGAAGGGCCTTCGGAGGCTGGATCGGCCGCCATGTTGTTTGGTCTGAAGAGAGGGAGACGAAGAATTGCGCTTCAGAGTGACATACCGTGTGGAGCTGGTACGGACACTTATATCGTCAAGTTTGGTGGGAAACCTGCTTTGGTTCATCGTCTTGTACTAAGATGCCGCTGACGTCAATCATTCCGTCCACTGAATTGTGATGTTTCTTCGGGTGCGATGAACAAGGAAATCATTGACGTCATGAGCGACAGGTGCGAGCCATCAGAGAATTCATAATTGAGGAATTCGGTTCGAAAATCCGAAACAATCTTCAATCACAGGAAATATGTCCTTCCTTAACTGGATTAAAATAGGAATAAAATGCCAAAATATCACGAGTCTTTCAGCAAGCCAAATCCGGGGGCGACGTTCCGTCCCGGCCGCCACCACAAACGGCATCGCTCTAATGTCTGCATTGGGAAGAGTTCGTTTCAGCCATGGTTCAAACGAGTTTGGTGCCAAATGTACGTTGCTTGTTTCTTGATGCTTGGATTGTATCCTTCGTAGACTACCTCGTCTGCCGGTCTGCCCCGGTCATAACTCATAAGATAGGGGTAGGTATGCAAGCCACTGGAATCATCAACATTAGCATTCAACATTCCTCCAGACTTTACCCTAGGATGACAACTATTGAACTATACCAATCCACTGGTTTGCCTTCTGTGAGAACATCCTGAGCTCACGTTCCAAAAACCAGGATGCCACATGCAGCCCCTTGCCCCTCGGTCAGACTCACAAAGAACAATGCCTGCCAAGATTTCCAATGATACTCTGAGCACGGTCAATGGAGAAAATCTCGGAGCCATCATCCCAGACGACTAGCATATCCCGGTCGCCATGTGCGAGTGCCTCCAACCCCGGCGAAGACTATGAAGATGTCGACGCCGTGTTTCTTTGCCTAGTCTACCTTGAATGCATATTTCCGTTGCTTCATATGCACCTCTTACTATCTAGAAGAAGTCGATCAGCATCTATTCCCTCTCACCAACGAAACACTGAGCATACCTTGATCAACCACAGTAACCAGGAACCCCTACTCCCGTCCCACTGAAAGAAGGTCCTTGTGGAGAGACGAACCCCTCATATATGGGAAATCCCGTCATCATGAGACAAACATCTCCTCGGGCCACGACACTTCGCCCTGACGCCCCACAAACAACGGCGCACTCGCTCGAACCGGTTCCTCGGAGACGCGGAAATGCGCAGACTCGGGCTTGGATGAGTTGCAGGAATACAACGGTCCCCTATGGCACCATTTCTGTCCAATGCTCGCATGGGACGTTTCGTAATGCCCATTCAAATATACCCAGTTCGCAGCTATTGCACCATCTGTTGCTGGATGCACGCATCGAGAGCACTGAGCATCGAGGAAACAAGTCTGAGGATTGTTAGAGTTGAAAGGGCAATTGCACCATCTTGTTGCGAGGTTGCGTAGTCAGTGACATTGAGATAAATAGAAACATGTTCTACATTAACGGCTGCATATGTGAATCTGACAGGTACTCAAAACTGAAAGACTTGAGCAATTGACAACCCTCAACGCCCAACATGTCGGAAAAGACGGGACCCTCGGACCCCGAGTACGCCTCGGACTCTAATAAATCGCAAACCAAGGCCACGGCCGAGTCATTGTCGCCGACAAAGCCATACGGAGATGGCAATACCTTTGCGGTTGGAGGGTCGGCTGACCTGTACGAGCCTATTCCCGAATATGAGGGCAGACACAGATACGATCCGACTGCCGAGTGGACCGCAAAGGAAGAAAAGAAGCTTGTGAGAAGGGTAAGCACATGTTGCTCTACTTTCCCCTCGTCAACTAACGACCGTAGCTGGACAAACGAATCTGCTCCTGGGTTTGCCTCATGTTCTTCGCGCTCCAGCTCGATCGCGGCAACATCTCGCAAGCCCTCAGCGACGGCATGCTGGACGACCTCGGCCTGGACACGAACAACTACAACTACGGCATGATGATCTTCTACCTCTGCTTCCTCTCCGCCGAGGTGCCCTCGCAGATGGTCTCCAAGAAGCTCGGCCCGGACGTCTGGATCCCCATTCAGATGGTCACTTGGAGCGTCATTGGCATCTGCCAGGGGCTTATTGTGGGAAAGAAGAGCTTCTACACGACCCGCGCGCTCCTGGGGCTCGTGGAGGGCGGCTTCATCCCCGACGCCATCCTGTACCTGTCCTACTTCTACACCAACAGGGAGCTGCCGATGCGCATGGGCTTCTTCTACTGCGCGTCCCACTTCACCTACATCGTCGCCGCCTTTTTGGCCTACGGAATCCTTCACATGCGGGACGTTGGCGGGTGGGAAGGCTGGCGGTGGCTGTTTGCGCTCGAGGGCGCCATAACGGCCATCATTGGCATGGTGTCCTGGTTCTATCTCCCTCCCAGCCCGACGCAGACGGCGAGTTGGTTTCGCGGAAAGGACGGCTGGTTCTCCGAGCGCGAGGAGGTCATCATGGTGAACCGCGTGCTGCGAGACGATCCCGGAAAGGTGAGGCAACTTTCTGGCTCTAATATTCATGACCAGGACTAACCTCGCGTAGGGAGGCATGCACAACCGCCAAGGCCTGACGTTGAAGCTCCTTTGGGCGTCCCTCACCGACTACGACCTCTGGCCGCTGTACGCAATCAGCTGGACCATGCTCATCCCGACCAACCCCATTTCGGCGTATCTGACGCTGAACCTCAAGGCGCTCGGCTTCAACACGTTCCAGACCAACCTGTTGACGATCCCAGCCTACGTTCTGATCCTGATCCAACTCTTAGCCATTTCCTGGTGTTCCGAGAAGATCAACAACCGCATGGCCATTGTCGGCTACTACTCGCTCTGGTGCTTCCCCCTGCTTCTTGCCTTGGAGCTCATTCCCGCTTCGTCGAGCAACTGGACTTGGTATGCTTTGAGTGCGCTGCTGATTGGTTTCCCATATATCCATTCTATTAATGGTAAGTTGAACTACATTGACCCGTGCATCTCTCTTCTCACAGCTCCCAGTCAGTCTCACGTCTCGCAACGCCGGGTCGGTGCGCACGCGAACCATCGGCTCAGCGGTATACAACATGATTTGTCAAGCAAGCTCCGTCATTTCTTCCAACGCAAGTCCCAGCCACCATCCCCCACTCTGAACGCATCCCTAACTGTTCTGTCTGCAGATCTACCGCGATGACGATAAGCCTTACTACAGGCGCGGAAACAAAGTTCTCCTGGGCATCGTCGCCTGGAACGTTGTAATGACAATCTTCATCAAGGTCTACTACATACGACGAAACCGCTCGCGCGCACGCATCTGGGACGCCATGAGCTCGGAAGAAAAGGACCAGTATCTGAGGACGACCAAGGACGAGGGCAACAAGAGGCTGGACTTTCGGTTCGCTCACTGAGCGGTTGGCCAGGAGGCTGGCTTTGAGATTTCTGAGAATAGATCGTTAGACTGGGAAGATAGTGAAACACTGCCCCTTGTATAGAGCGTCGACCAGTCAAGTTCCGCCTTGTGCCGTATATGGCTATAACGCGTCTCTCTTGCTTGCCAAGTCAGTGTACTGTCAAGAATCGCCCCCTCACAGAGAAATTAGGACCATCCCAGCCACCCCGAGTTCCGAGTGCCAAGCAAAGTCCACTTAGCTGAGTGAGCTGAGGATGCCTTAGTTGGAGTCAGTTGCCCTATCACGCATTTCGAGATTGCCGTTGGTGGAGTAGAGATACAGGGCCAAGACTTCAGCTTGTGGGTTGAGCTCGCGGATGAGGCAGAGATGCGCTCAGCGTGTCCACCCTCATATCTCGGTTCCTGGTCTCGGCTGGAGCTATAAGCTTAAACTCAAGATAAATATGAGCTGAAATCTTTTGGCGTTTGAACCTGGACAATCCCTTCCACCTGGACTTATCGATCGCAGCATCTCTTTGAATCTCTCAACATCCCCAGAAGCCAAATGTAAGCCTCGAATCTCCCTCTCCTCCTCTCGGCTCTAGCCATCTCCTCCACCGCCGCCTCCCAGGACAAGCGAGACTTCGCAGAATGCTCCTCAGCCATCATGGGCCTAGTCCCAGCCTACAACGACATTCCCACACCCGCCGACTCGCTCCAGAGCTTCAACGCCAAGCAGACCCAATGGGCAACCCTCACAAACCCCTGCGTCGTCCCCGCCGTCACGGGCTCCATGGCCGACGACTACACGTCCTACGTCGAGTCCCTCGAGAGCTGGGTGTCGGAGAACGGAGACGCCATCACCGGCATGTTTGACGCCTGGGGCGACGTGGCCGCGTTTACGTCGGAGCTGGAGGATTTCCCAATCATGACGTCGCTATGCGAAAGCTATGCTCCACACTCACATCTTGGGACAAAAGGAATAGTATTTCCAAGTAAATTCTATTATATATCAGTCATTGCATTATGATACATTCGAGGGCATTATAAATTGCCCAAGGAGTCTATTACGCGCGAAAAGCGCTAAAGAAGTGGAAGTCGACCCTCCCGTTACTTAACTCGAGGCGATTTAAAGGATCCCACTAGCAGTCATTTCGAGAGTGTGACAGATTCCTTTTTCAAAGATACTGGTAGTAATACTCGAAATCGGTTGAGTAGACTGCATCCTAACTTCTCCACGCTTTTATAGTAGATGCAGATGAGATCGTATCCGGATGCATAGGGCCCAGAACCTGATAGAGAGCTTCAACACAGGTCTCCATCAACGCCAAGGCGTCATCATGGCGGCCTTGCCTTTTCCAAGTATAAGCCAGATTGCCCATGCTGGTTAGCGTATCCGGATGATCTGCCCCTAGCTTGCTCTTATAAGTCTCCATCACTTGCACCTCTAGCTTCTCTGCCTCCTCCCATCGGCCCTGGTCCCCATATGTTGATGCAAGATTGCTCATGCTGATCAGCATATCTGGATGATCTGCCCCCAGCTTGCTTTTGCGAGTCTCCATTACTTGCACGTTTAGCTTTTCTGCCTCCTCCAATCGGCCCTGGTTCGACAATGTTAAAGCATGATTGGACATGCTGATCAGCGTAACTGGGTGATCTGCCCCCAGCTTGCTCTTGCTTATCTCCATCACTTGCACCTCCAGCTTCTCTGCCTCCTCCCATCGGCCCTGGTTCCCATATGTTGACGCAAGATTGTTCATGCTGATCAGCATATCTAGATGATCTGCCCCCAGCTTGCTCTTGCGAGTCTCCATCACTTGCACGTTCAGCTTCTCTGCCTCCTCCCATCGGCCCTGGTTCATATATGTTGACGCAAGATTGTTCATGCTGGTTAGCGTATCTGGATGATCTGCCCCCAGCTTGCTCTTGCTTATCTCCATCACTTGCACCTTCAGCTTCTCTGCCTCTTCCCATCGGCCCTGGTTCGAAAATGTTGATGCAAGATTGTTCATGCTAATCAGCGTATCGGGATGATCTGCCCCCAGCTTGCTCTTGCGAGTCTCCATCACTTGCACGTCCAGCTTCTCTGCCTCTTCCCATCGGCCCTGGTTCCAAAATGTTGACGCAAGCTGGGCCATACTCGTCAGCGTATCGGGATGCTCCTCTCCGCAAATGATTGCCCTCCTTTCTGCGGCCTTTTCGCTTAACTTCTCCGCTGCCCCATAGTTACCTGTAGTGACGAAATACCATGCACAGTTCGTCAGCAAACTAGCCCACTGCTGCTGGCTTTCTTCGGGTGGTTCCTCCTCCAGGATAGACTCAAGATGGGGAAGGAGCATCCGGCAGGTTGGCCAGGTCTCATATTTGCCAGATGGGAAATGTCTTGACATGGCCGATAGAAATGCTCTCTTCCACTGTTCTGCATTCTTAGTTCGAGATAGCCAAACTCGCGTACAAAATTGCGTGAGCGAATGCATTTCACAAATGTCGCCTTTTGTAGTTGTGGATATGAGCGAATAACCACGGAGAACATCCAGATCATTCTCGAATTTGTCCTCGTCGTCGCTATCTGTTTCTGGCACATCACCCAGATAACTGTGAAGCACAAGCTCAGGGATGCCTTGTGGATTGAAACAGCTCATGAACGAAAGCAGGTCGGCTGCCGAGGGTTTCTCACTGCGTATCTGCTCAAACGTCAATTGCCAGGTTGTGACAACAGAGTTTGCGACAGTCTCATCTCGTCTTAGATCTCCCGCATCGTGGTGGAGGAGGCTTCCCTTCTTCTTGTCGCTCTTGCGGAAGTCATCCAGATATGTTCTCATAGATACGCGAGGGGCGCGACGATTGATGTATGCCGCCGCCTGGGTGATGGCGAGCGGGATGTGATCCAGACTATCGAGGAGATCTGCGGCGGTGTCCTGGTCGAAGTCTCCTTCCAGCTTATTCCGAAGTAGCTCTAGGGATTGGGTGTTATCCATGGCTGAGACTCTGCGGACTGTTTTGTGGGAACCCGTTAACTTCTCGGCGACGTCTAAGCTGCGAGAGGTGACGAGGATGGTTCCATCGCGACGCTTTGGCAAGAAGGACGCGAGTGGCAACTCGCCCCCGGTCAAAGCGGGATTCGGATTGGTGGTACTGGCTTTGGGCTGGGCATAGAATAGGTTGACATCATCAGCGTTGTCCAAGATCATCAGCCATGGGCCGATATCCTCTCTCTGCAACCAGTCACGAACCAGTCCAAGCACGTTGACACTGGGATCATTTCGCTGGGGCAGTTGGAGTCTGTCTGCAATGGATTGGTATGCCTGTTGGAACCTGGCTTCGGAACTCGCGTGTACCCAGAAGATGCTAGTTTGCGGCGAGGTTTCGCGGATGAGATAGGCGAATTCGATTGCGACCTGCGATTTCCTGTAATGTGTTAGCACATAATCTCGCGCGGTGACGTCAACTCGTACCCAAATCCGCCCATGCCGACCAAGGCCATACGGCTAGCCGGGCCTTTGTATTGTTCCATCACCCAAGCCATATTGTCTGGTCGATCGACATAGTTGGCGTCGCGCTCGAATGGTATGTAAAACAAATGCTCATGGGTGCCCGATGCACCATCGTTGGGGTGGACATGGATGCCTTCGAGTCTCTCTCTAATGTCGAGGAGAAGCATGCTACAAAAGATGCCATTAGCAATATTCCACCCATCTCACGTTACTCACTTACGCTTGATCGACGTTCAGCCCGAGAGCAATTGTCTGTTGCTGACGTTCCAGCCTGGAGAGAATATCGTCCACCTCCTTCCTGTTGAATGGCCACTTGAGGGCACGAAGGCCGAACTGGCGCATCACCCGTCGCGTCTTACTCGGATCCAGCCTGCTCTGCACCTGGTCTAGCACTGCCGTGCAGCCTCGGAAAGAGTCGGCCAGTTCTCGTGATGTCTGCAGTATATGGCCATCCGGGCCATCGAGAAGCCTCTGAACCGCTCGGAATGTTGCGCCCAATTCGTCTAATCGGCTTCGGAGGCGGGTAATGTCTGCTCGGGCATTGTTGACGGCCGTGGAGTAGTCGAGGCATAGTGCGGAGACCTTGGCGGTCAGCTCGATGATTGCGATGACGCTCGCGGCTAATCCGACGGCCTCGGCCATAGCGGAGGGGAGCAAACAAATGGAGGAAATATGAGCTTCGAGATGAGCAGAAGTTGGACGGGTTAGAATAGAAAGGAAGGAGGATCAAAAAGGCACGGCGGCAAAGGTCAGGAAAAGGCGCAGCAGGACCCCCGCCATGCGGCTGAGTTGCAGCCAAGGCGTAATTGTGAGCAGACCCTGATGTTACGTGCCCTGCGGTGATTAGCCAAAGTCACGAAGCATCTCGAGAGGAACTCAATATAGAAGAAGAACGACAAGTACTAGTTCTATGCCGAGATCTTCATGGTCGTGAGGGAGGTCCGTATAATAATACCTCGTATTATTAACGCGCGCTAGGATGGTGGAAGACGTCGCGCCGATGAGTAAAGCGTACCCATCGCCCTCTTCGACCCAAACAAGGATCCACCGCAACCCAGCAGGCCATGGTCGGGGTAAGCAAAGCCGAGACCGTACTTCGTAGACCTTGCGGGTCTGAGAGATATGTTCCGCTACGAGAGAAGGGACCATATGATGCTATTAATATATTGATGAAGTCTAAAGAGTGTACTATTATATCCTTTTACTCGACCGTTTCTTCCGTAATTTGAAATAATGGCCACGAGGCCAAAGGCCGAGCAGTCTGATCCGTCTATCCAGATCAATCGGACTGGTTGACCAAGGGTCACGTGCCTCAAAGGCTGGCAGAGTCCGATAAGTTATTAGTACAATACACTTATCTTGGGCCTAGATTTGGATTCGTTCTCACTGGATTCCTCGCCGTACCTCACTCCATGCATGTTCTGCACTTCTACGCTCATCGAACGACTCCCTGAAGGACGTCCTCTCAGCTCAGAATTGGCGAAACAGTCTTGACCTCACGTATCGGTATTCTCGTGTGGATAGGCGCCACACGCCGAGATACGCCCACAACTTCGCAAGGCCCTCGCCCTCTCCTCCGCCACCTGGGGATATAGGACTTGGTTTCCCATTCCCAAGCACATACGACCATAGCTCTTAGAAAACACTGGGTCCCGTCTGCTCCCCGCACGTTAAGCTGAGAAGCGGCGAACTAGTACTCGGGTCGGTGACGACCGGGGAATCCTCGCTGTTGTATGTTTTTTGCACCCGAGTCTGAGAGCTCATACTTTTTTGTCTTTTTATTTCTACGAGCAGGGCTTTGCCATATATTCCCTTTCCGGTACCGACAGTGTCACATACGACCATAGCTCTTAGAAAATACTGGATCCCGTCTGCTCTCCGTACGTCAAGCTAAGAAGCGGTGAATCAGTACTCAAGTCGGTGACGATTGGGGAATCCTCGCTGTTGTATGTCTTTTTGCCCTGGGGTCAAAAGATTGTGATTATTTTTGCCCCAGCAGTTGTGGTAGATATCTCATCGGTACCTAAGTAGCCGCAGTTGCGGGACTTCATCAAGGGCTCGGGTTTCATCGCCTACGTCTAGATGCTAACCACGACTGTCATCATCTCCAAAACTTATCAATTTTCACTTGCTCTCCTTTGTCGCAACATCCGAGTCCAGGCAGTCCAGTAATAACATGTGCCCAGGCGTGTGAGCCATAATGACGCCCTCCAAACCCGCCTCCATGACGGCTTCTTGAGGCGTAACACCACAACCCCAAAACACGGGCACCTCCTCATCCGAGCCTGCCATTTCCCCCAGAGGCGATCCATCTTTTGCAAGCGGCGCGTCGCCCCATTCGGGAACGTCAATGTCCGCAATCCCAAGTTTGGCGATGGCGTCCCAACCCCAAGCCACGGGCTCGCCGTGCGTCGATGAGTATGCACGGGTGATGCTCCGTACCTGCTCGACCGACTTTGCGGGATACGGTCTCATAGATACCACAAAGTTCCCTTCTGTGAAAACCCCAGCCGGAGAGAGTCGAAGAGTTGTATGGTACATGGGGACATTCCGACCAGTCGCTTGATGTCGTGGCGGAAGACCAGCCTTGGTGAGGGCCGTCTCAAAACTAAAGGAGCAGCCGATCAAAAAGGCAACATGATCCTCCGTCCACTCAGGGACGATGTCTTTACATCTGTGCCGAACAAGCTTCGAGTCCTTGTAGACGTTGTATTTGGGGGCGTCGCGCCGAATATCGACGTCCGCAAGCAAGGCATTGCCATCAACGCTGTTGATGTACGACTTTACGCTGCTCCATGTGCCAATGGACGAAGACTCGGCAATGAGCGGGCACGGAACCGGGTTTCGCTCGCAGAGCAATCGGAAATCAGCGGCGTAACGGGACGGCAAGACGACGAGGTTGGCTTGCACGTAGCCGGGAGCCAGACCCGAGGTTGTACCACAGAGGTTTGCTCTGGCTGCAAGTCGAACTTGGTGCCCGGTCTTGAGGGAGGAGGAAACAGTCGGTGGGGGAGGGAGTGTAATGGTCGACGTGGCTGAAGGAGTCATGATGTGTTTGGTCTGTTGGATTGAAAGTCTGGCGTTTGTAAGGAGGCTTGACAACAAAGTAGCCCTTTGTGATCATGATGACTGCAAACGTCGGTCTATAAGTACATATATATCTACCACCGTATTCAAACAGATGTGTGATATCTACATTCAGCCAAGGCGGTCCCGTGAGCATCTTGCCCCTTTCCAGATCTGATCTCGGCTTACACCTTGCATATGAAGGACACCAGCCTCCGCCTTGTGGGTCAACACGATGTGGTCAACGACAATCTAACTGCTCTAATACGCCGTTCTTCTACCAATATGTCGCCGGTAAAGCACTTCCCATCTCCCGAAGTCAGTCTCGTGACGACGTGCACCAACCGTCTCGACAGAGACCCACCCCCCTTTAACAGACACACAGAACTATGGCGAGCCTACGGGAGCAACTGTCGAGGGGGGTGGGGCGTAACGAGAGGCTCTGGCCAAACATATGGACCAAAGGAGTCGAGGGCGCGGGTGGAAGTCCGTTACCGTGGCTAGCCGAATCGTGACGGATGCTCGGATCCTTCCGGTGATGGTGGATGGAATATCTGGTCGGGTGGCTTGTGTATTTAGGGGGCGGTAGCGAGGAATTCCATAGACACCCGGATAAAGATGTGAAGTTAGAAGTCTCGGGATAGCGATGGGTTAGTCAGGGCCGAAACTTATGGGGTTGTATCGCGATCGAGACGATGTTATCGAAGCATCAAACTCGATCTACACTAGACTCCCCGCCTTGGGAGGTGGGCTCTGATAAGGGCATCATCTACGCGGGAGAATAAGGACGTGATGCAAGGACGTCTCTACGCCGGCTACCGTGCTGGCCCCAAACTTGAACCACTACACAGACCACAGGACGAAGATGTGCTGTTCGCACGTGTTGAGAGACGGGTTCAACATCTGATGCAGGGCCCAAGTTGTTTGAAGCAGAACCGATTCCAAAAGAATAAGCAGAATAGGGTACTAGAAGAAAGAAAAAAGGAAAAAAACAGACAGGAAACTAAGATAGATGCCTCGAGCAAAGGGCATGGGAAGGACGAAACAAATTAGGCAGAACAATAACAGGTCAAGCGACTCTGGCTCCCGGCGAAAAGGGCACAAAGCCGATGATACAATTACCATCCCCCCTCCCATCCCCCCTTCCTCGTCCTCTCAGAGAAGACGGAGGAGCACTCAGGTGTCTATCGTGTCACGAATGCGCAAAAAGTTCTGGTAGTTGCCCTTTGTCCAGCGGCGAGCGCGCTTCCCGTAGACAATCATGGGCAGCGACGTCATGAGGATGGCGAAGCTCAGCACGGCCAGCTCGATGAAGCAGTTCCGGATGCCCGTGTCGAGCCAGTAGCTGGCGACAAAGGTGAAGAGCATGGCCAGCGTGTTGTTGATGACGGCCACGCCCACCATGCCCTCGAGCACCGTGTCCGGGTAGCTGTCGGCGAGGTAGGTGAGGCTGAGATCTCCCGCGCAGCCGTAACCGAAGCCGATGAAGCCCAGGCCGACGTAGGGCACCGGCCAGCTCCAGCCCTTGGCCGAGCCGATGCCGAAGAGGAGCATGCCGGCGGGGAAGACGAGCACGCAGAGGAACATGAGGTACAGGCGGAACTCGGCCTCCATGACGCCCTTGTTGCGCCGCGTCATCCACAGGAGGAACTTGTCGCTGCACCAGCCGCCGTAGTAGCAGCCGATGACGCTGCCGATGAGGCACGGGAGGTTCATGTTGCCCACCTCGGCGTCGCCGTAGTACCAGGGGGCCTCGATCCAGTCGTCCTCCTCGACCGTCAGGTAGAAGGAGAGGGCAATGTTCTGCATCCCCCACTGCAGCCCGGCGTACCACACGGCCGGGAACGAAAAGATGCGCATCGTGTGCCACAGCCGGTGCACGTACTGTTTCGCTCCCAGCCCGCGCAGATTGGGCGCCGGCGTGATGAGGGCGATGCGCTGCCAATACGTCTTGGGCCGCGTGTACGAGACGGACATGCGGTTGCGCTCGACCTGGCTCGCGGGGAACGAGGCCTCTTCCTCGTCGAGCGTCCCCGCGGCGGCCGCAGGACTGGTCTGGGGCGAGCACTTCTCGTCTTCGGTGCCCGCCTTGTACGACGGCGACGGCGGCGACTGGCGACTGTCGCGCGGCGCGTCGCCGTCTTGGCTGAGATATCGCTCCCGCGAAAAGGCCGTCTCCTCGAGGCCAAAGTAGAAGAGCACCAGGGTGAAGCCCGAGGCGATGGCGCCAATGTGGCCGATCCAGCGCCAGCCAATGACATCCGCCACGTAGCCGCCGATCAGGGGCCCAAGATAGGTGCCGACGGACGTGGCGAGCGTGTACAGGCCCATCGAGGTGCCGTTCTGGTGCTCAAACCAGATGTCCAGCAGCGACAGCTGCACCACGGCCTCGGCCACGGACTCGGAGGCGCCGACGAAGAGCTGCGACCAGATGGTGTCGCCCGTCGTCTTGAGGTGGCCGAACCAGATGTTGCCAATGAGACCCCACGTCGTGCCGATCAGGTACAGGATGCGCCGCCCGTACAGGTGGACGGCCGGCGAGCTCAGGAGGGTCCAGTACCCGATGGCGATGAAGAGGACGCCCGCGCCCGTGTTGAAGACGTCGTAGCTGATGCCGTACTCCTCGTTGACTCCCGTCCCCGCCGCGCCGGCGACGTTGGACGTGGCGGCGGTCAAGGCGACAATGTAGGAGACGAGAAAGGTGTGCCACACCTTGCGGGCGAGGCTCCAGTTGAGGGGATCATTGGGCGACGCGGTCGGTTGCGGCACCAGGATGATGTCGCCGTGCTTTTCCAGCCCACTGTCGCCAGAGACACTCTCCCACTCGTCGGTGAAGAGGCGACGGGTGCCCGGGAGGGCTTCGTCGAGAGTGTCAGTAGGCTGGAGGGCGGCCATCCAATCGACTGTGCGGTGAGCGCGTCTTTACCTGCGTGGTGTCTCGGTTTCGTCGATAGGCTCCTAGAGCCGCATTTACTCGGGAGTCGTGCTAGGGAGGTCGGTGAGGGTAGGTGATGAAAACGAAATGGCAGCTCAACTTCATGATACGGAGGTTGCTACGGCGAACCGAGAAGGGAAAGGGAAAGGTTGCGGGGGGAGCTCGCGCTTTTATACGGAAAACGGGACAGTCTCACAAGGCTCCTCTCATCAGGCCGCAATGGGCAGTTGCACGTCGATGCCCTGTAGCCTGTAGGGCCTGTTCCTTTACTCACGGTGGTACGTTGCAGGAGAAGGGAGGGCAACGATAGCGAACCCTGGACGGTGGGGGACTTTTGATGTCATTGTGGGCTGTCTAGTGTGAAAGGGGCAAAAGAGGCGACGAAGTTTTTTCTTCTCTATTACTGTTGCTTCGAGTCTTTGCCGTCGAGGAGAGCGGCCGAGTTTCGTTTAGGCGGGGTTTTCTCGTAATTATTACCCCATGTATGACTGGCCGTTGAAGAGTCTTCACTGCGAGGAAGCCGAGGCAGTGAGAGGTCTCTTATCTTCGGACTGGGATCGCTGCGGGCAGGGTTCTGGCCAACGCTGCAGTTGAGGACAGGCCGATGGAGGGTGGGATGCGTGCAGCAGCTGAGCGGGAATGCAAGATAGCGACGGCGCCTTGCTGATCGACGTCCCAGTCTCTCGCTTGGGACCAGCTGAACCGACGAGGGAATGAGGGGTGAACTGGCGCCATGTCCGTCTTGTTTCCCCGCGGCGACGCCTCGTCTGCGTCTTCCCGCCTCGGACTGGCCGCTAACGAACGTGAGATTGCCCCCCCTCCATTCCCTCCGAAGCAGGCATCCTGCGAATTATTGGTTGGATCCCCTCCGAGGAAGAGAATTTATGCCCAAGAGCCAAGGCGCCAAGGAGCGGTCCGGCGTCCCCGCGATGCACGCCCAGACCAAGCCGAGGCCGCGTGTCGCGTGATGAACCACGGCCGGCCAGGGAGACGAACGGGCTTTTCTGAGGCAGCTGAGAAGGAGGTGTCTGTATGGTGCCATTGCGCCATCTTGGTGTTTTGGTCTTTATCTAATAGATATCTCAGTGAGAAGATGGGGGATCGAGATGATCCGACTCTTGCTTAGGCTCGACGGCATGATCGAATGTCCAGCATTCCCCTCATCGAGCCATACGCGAATCGTCCTGTCGTTTATCAGCTTTTGCTTGTTTGAACCCTTGAAATATTCAACATCTGCATGCAACCCTCTACGCTCGGTGGTTGCATCCCCCAACGTCGCTACATCACGGCTCTTTCTATTATTTATCCATCAGATTAAATACTTAGACTTTACCTGCCCTAGATGTCCATTCATTCCAATATCTTCCAATTGATCCAGGTACCTAATCATTAAGCGACTCATATCCGCACGCTTTCATATTAGCAACCATTACCAAAACCTTCAACAATCGGAATAACCTGGTTCCGTGGTCTAGCTGGTTATGGCATCTCGTTAACACCGAGAAGGTCCCCGGTTCGAGCCCGGGCGGAATCACTTTTTGCCTGTCTCTGACCCATGTTGGTGTTGTCGTCTTTTTGCCTGCCTTGGTTATTTCGTATATCGGCTCGTTATACAGATACGACCATGCGGAAATGTTAAGAAAAAATCTCAGCATTAAGTCCCGTCGCCGGTCGCCACACCTCGTTCGTCATTAATAAACAACTCTCAAGTTTTATGCTTTCTTGAAGAATTCACCCAAGGTTCCCCAGTCAACATCTCCACCTCACTGTGTTGGAAATTCGCGAGCAGCGCTGTTGTTCGGTGGACGCCGCATGTCTTTGGCAAAGGGAGACACTATTCGTAGTTAGGACAGATAATATTCGTTCCGCGCCACTCCGGGCTGCTGTGCTAATGTGATTGTACCATAACATGGCTGGCTAGTATGTTACAACTGAAGAGTTGTCTCGCTCTCATCGGCGTCCCTATGACGTGATCGCTTGAAACGATATTTGGATGGTTTCTTAGGGTCGTGCAGCTGAGGATGACCACGTTGTGAGAGATGTGTTGTGTTGGAGGCCGAAAAGACTTCAAGGTGAGTATCCGTGCGGATAATGGAGATCAGTTTGCCATTAGCACGCCGGGTGTTCGTTCTTGCTAAGACCAACGGCGAGATCGCACAAGGTTCGCGTGAAAAATAACCTGGAAACGAAGGGCATTTCTTTGTCTCTGCATGGGAACTACTCTACTCCTTCTTTTTATTTAGGGATGCTTTGCTACGCGAGGCACAAGTTAAGTAGTTAAGAACGTGGAGTACTACCGCCGCCGTCACTCCCTACCTACCCTAGACCAACTTCTTATCGGCTAAACCACGGCGCTTTGCACCACGGAAACCAGCTTCCATTGCCAAACAATGCCAGGAACTCTTCTCGCGCCGTTTCAACACGCCCAAAATCCACGACGCTCGCATCATTATGGCCGCCATTAGACTCATTGCGCTGTATCGCAATCCTCCAACGGAATACTTTCGCTGATAATCTTTCTCGTTTCTGCGACTTGCAATGCCTCTCCTCCCTCCCTTCGACCCCCCTCCAAGCCTTCCCATCCGCCAAATCCGCTACGTCGATATCCGACATCCTGCCTACCCCCAGAGCGAGCAGCCGCTTCTTCGTCTCGCTGCCATCGATGGCGATAATGGACATGGACTTGACTATGATGTTGCCCTAGTCGCCAGTGGCATCATCACCGGCAACACGTGGCCGGCTGGGTATCTCGCGGAGAAGGACGCTGATGGGAACCTGGGGGAAATCCGTCGGCCTCCCAGTGGCATTCTTCAAGGGCATGAGTACTATTACTTTGTCTCTGGCATTGAGCCTGAATGCAAGTCTCCCAATCAAATCCTCTCTACCGAACTGGGCTGATAGTTACTCGTATCTAGTCAAGTATCCCGTCGTTCCCTCGTTCGATCACTGGCGTTTCCCACACGGAAACCTTCCTCGTATCTGGCAACAGATGACCGTCCCCCCAGCCCAAAGCCTTCCATCTTTGAAGAAAAAAGCTGCTGCCTTGGCGAGGGACCAGACATGTCGTATCTCGAGGCACAGGAGCGCCATTGAGGTGGCGCATCTCGTCCCCATGGCCGATGGAGGGTGGTTTCTATCAAACGGAATGGACAGGTACATTCTCTCTCGCTTGAGATGGCTATTCTCACCCTTGCTGACGTTGCTTGTCTTAGGTATGGCGCTTCCGGCTCGGATCCCCAACCGATCGACGACCCAAGCAATCTCATCACCCTCCGCCGCGACCTCCACTATCTCTTCGACACCCGCCGTTTCACCCTTTGCCCGAAACAAGACGTGGCTGACGAGCCGCCGTGCCTCGTTCTCCACGCCTTTCCCCCAAGCGACAACATGGAGCTCGTCTCCCTCTACCACAACCGTCTCCCCGCGCCGCTCTCGGGCATATCTATCGAGAACATATTTGCGCGATTCGCGTGGACCGTCTTTTCCGACCAGAGCATGCGCTTTTTAAAGGGTATGGCTGAGTACAAGGTTCTCTTGTTTGACCCCGAGACAGGGAAGAGGATGGAGCCCAAGCTGAGGGCGTCCGAGGTGTGGAACAAGGCGAAGATCTTTAATACGTATCCACGGAGTCGCAGCGCGAGTTCGAGGAAGAGGCTGCGGGATCAGTCTGCGCAGGTCGATGATGGGTATTTCGAAGTGGAGGACGAGGACGATGCTCCCCTGACGTCGGACTGGGAACCACCCCGTGGACGACGTCGAAAGCGAAGTTGGGATTACTACATGGGCGATTCTCCCCCGGAACTGGTCCAGTCATTTTTCTCAACCGAGTCGGGCCAGAGTGAGAGCCAAGATGGCGTTGTAGATAATGTAGCATCTAAAGGGACACTTCGAGACTCGACAGATGCTGCGGCGATCCAGAAGCATAGCATGCCTGGGAAGATAAATAATAGGGACGGCCCGGAGCGACCCTATAAGCGAGAGCGTAACTTATAGATGGAAGTTGCATATAAACTAAGTCAAAGTTATTATAATAATATTTTTAAGTATTCTTATAATAAAAATGTAAGATGATATTCTCATTTCAGGTTTACTCTATCCACCTCTTCGCTATCCTCGGTATTAAATGCCGAGCGAATAGCATCACGTCGCTTTGCGCTTATCGCATTCACCACGTTTTCGCCTCTCCCCCTCCTCCAGCGCCAACTAATGCACCCCAATGCCCCAAGTGGCTCTTCTCTAGTTCTATCCCTAACACGGCAATGAGTTGGAGAGGGACGTCTCTAATTAACTACCTGATTAGGAAGTAAATTGGAAGTTTTCTGGAGGCCCTCAATGAAGCAGCTGTCAGCCTGATATCCGGACCGGCTCTTGGACGACATCGGGTCGGAACATCGCCGTCATGAGTACCTATATAGATCAGTCACTTCTCCTCACTCGCTTCGCACAGTCCCTGCAACGCAATTGACTCTCGTCATGCTACTCTCACCTCTCATCCTGGCCCAAGTCGCCATCTCGGCTTCCCTCATCGTCTATCTCTACCGATGCTTCACATCTCCACTGTGGAAGGCTCCCGGCCCCATCCTCTCCCGCTTCACCCCCCTCGCGCTGAGATGGCACGAATTCCGCGCGAACCGGACGCTGTACATCCACGCTCTGCATCTCAAGTACGGCCCGGCGGTGCGCATTGCTCCGAATGAGATGTCCTTTACGTCGTATGAGGCCGTCAAGGAGATTTACGGGTCGTCCGGGAGTGGCTACGATAAGCACGAGTTTTACAACTTGTTCAAGGTCTGGGGTCGAAGGTGGGAAGACTGGATTCGGGAAAGTCTGGGGACAAAGGCTCACAAGTTCGGACAGGACCATGTTTTCGACTCTGGACAAGTCTGCTGTAAGTTGCTGCCACGGGCGGGGAGACTTCGAACATTTGGGTTAATAAGTGCAGCATTCGAAACGGAAGCGCATTTTTGCCGATAGATACTCCAACAGCAACGTCATCAAACCAGTGTCTCTGGATGGGATCGAGACTATCGCTCAGGAGTTTGTGAAGCAATGCGAAACCTCGGATCAGAAAGGAGTTGACATTTACGTACGCTCAGTCCGTTAATCAGTTGATGACAGTTCTGACCGTCCCTAGGTCAAACTTCACTCGTTTGCCTGTGACGGCGTTACCCATCATATTTTCCACCCGTACGGGAGCAACAGTCTTCAAAACGACAGCGACAGAGAAATGATGCACCAAGTGACCACGGACAATAGTCTCGGAAGTGAGTTGGAATTAAATCGCCATCGGGTTGAATGCTAATCACGATGATAGGCCGTCTCGTTCAGCATCACTACCCTCAGCTCTACAAGTGCTTCTCCAAGCTCTTTGACCTCCTCTTCGAACCCCGCGCAAACCCCCTCGCCGACGAATTCGTCGGCACGCGCGCCCGCCTTAATGATGCCGCCGAGTTTACCCTCCTCAGCCGCCTGCGCCAAAAGGCCGGCGCCGACCTGGACGACACCGACATTATCGCCGAGTGCATGGATCACATGGTTGCCGGCATCGACACCACGGGCGATGTTCTCTGCTTCCTAATGTGGGAGCTCTCACAGCCGGCTTCGCTCCGGTTCCAAAAGGAGCTGCAGCGCGAGCTGCTCGCTAACCCAGACACACCCTTTGACAAGCTCCCCGTCCTCGACGCCATCATCCAAGAAGGCCTTCGCTGCTTCCCCGCGATCCCCATGTCTCTTCCTCGCGTGGTACCCGTCGGCGGGAGGATCGTCGACGGCTACTCGCTCCCCGCGAACACCATCGTCAGCAGCCAGGCATATTCGGTCCAACGACACAACACCGACGTCTTCCCCGAGCCGGACGTGTTCAACCCGCATCGGTGGACTTGCGCGCATGCCGATCCCGAGATGAAGAGGCTGATGTTTGCGTTTTCCCACGGAGGGCGCGGATGTGTTGGGAAGCAGTAAGACATCGCTACGAATGCCTACGGAAATGGATGTACTAACGATTTGTAGTCTTGCGCTCGCTGAGATGAAGCTCTTGCTGCGAAACGTTTATTCTCGCTTCACTTCGTTGCCGGATCCTGAGACTACGCCAGAATCGATGAGGGCGCACGATCAAATTATTTCGGCTCGCCCGTATGGCCAGAAGTGTTTATTGCGGTTTGTGCCCATCTCGGAGAAATCGTGATTGCTGGGATTATCGAGATGATGTTCTGGTTCAAGAGATGACGCCTATGATGAGGGACTTCAAGAGGCTTCACGATAGACGTAGAGGCAAACGAGACTCAGGTAGATATTTCTCAGTGAAAAAATAGAGTCTTTCGATAACACATACCCCATACGCCTCAGTCTTCATGCTTGATTGTCTGCCAGTCCCTCTACGCAGGCAACACAGGCCTCCCCTGACGCTCCCATTCCCTCGCCAACCCCCTCCAGTCCGGCTCATCTCCAGCCCAAAATGTCTTCAAAAACCCCAGCGCGTCCTCAAAGTTCTTGAAGCCCATCTTCCTCGCCGTCTCTCTGTACAGACCAACCACGATGTCCTGCCGCTCGGGGTTATCGTGGCTCTCCAGCCCGGCCATAAACAGCGGCCACGCCAGGTTGTGCACCCACGCATGCATCTCTTCCATGGCAGTAAACTGGTCAAAGAGCGCCGAGAGGATACCCTCCTTCTGCGCTTCGATGTCGAGTTCCAAGCATCGAGAAGCGTACAGGAGGGCAGCCTGGTGATATGTATCCACGAGCCGCGTAAAATCCCTCCGCCGCGGTCCTGGACTGAGGGAGAGCCTCCCCGTCGTCATGAGCGTCTCCCCTCGCGCGACCTCGAACTGGGAGCGGATGTGGCAAAAGGTCAAGCTCATTTTTGCCTTCGGAGCGGTAGATAGGTCGATTCTTCGCGAAAGAAGAGTCACGTCGTGGAGGTAGGCCAAGTAGGTAGCGAACTGGGTTGATTCGTCTTTGGGATCCGGGACGATGACTTCGTACATGTGCGAGGCCTCAAAGGACATGGTGCAAGCAAAGACATCGTGCAACGATAGCTGATTCCGTAGGAATGCAAACAATAGGCTTCTTTCGCCTTCAGTCGTCTCAAACGTATTGACAAGCGACCTCGCCGCTCTCCTGTGAAAGTCCACCGCCATGCCCCCCGAGTGCGCCATCTCGTAGCACGACAGCATCAACATGGCAGCCAGCATCCACTCCGTCGACTTCACGTCGAGCTTCCTGCCGAGGTCGTGGCCACTCATGACGTAGCTCGTTATATCCTGAATGTAGGTCGATATCATGCCCACGGCTTCGTCGCGCGCCTTTTGCGGAAGACTCGTGTCGCCGAAGAAGGTGGAGGCGTGCTGGGCGGATATGGCGGCCATGGCAAGGCCGATGACGGGATTTTTATACGCTAGAGGGACAATGTATCGACGGTACGAGTTGTCTTTTGAGTCGATCCAGACCATTAGGCCGGCGACGTGTTCGGCGTAGTATTCGACGAGCTTGTTCATGGCGTCCTTGCTCAGGAACCGGAGGACTGAAGTTCGCATCCAATCACCATAGACATGTAATGGTGCATTTTCTTTTGATAGCAGAGAGGGGATGAGCGCAGTCGAGACACGGCTCGAGTCGACAGCCGCATTGCCTGCGGAACGGCGAAAGTCTCTCCCTCCGACCCATCTTAGGCGCACACCGTATCCAGGGCAAGAAAGACCCTTCTTTGCGCATTTCTGGCACTTTGGCTGGGTGCGATCACAGCGAATGCGGCGGCGCTTACAAGTATAGCAGTCTGTCCACGTTGTCAGTCGAAAAGTAGCACTGCCAAAGGGAGAGGAGATCTCACCACCAGTTGACACTGGTTCTCGATCAGTCATGGCGGTTCCATTCGAACTCTCTTGCGAGCCTTGTATTCAGGAGATGAATTGCCGAGTGTGACCTTGGAAGCGTGAGAGACGCAAGAAAAGAGTTCCCAGAAAGTGAGGGGCTTTCGGTAGTAGTTTGCAGTATCACGTGAGTTACCTCCGATGAGCTCGGCTACGCTTCAAACTTGGATGTTAGACTGGTATGATTCGTTATCCCTGGGTAAGCTGGACGAGTGGACATATGATATACCTAGGCACCTTAAGTAGTACAAAGCTACATGTAGCTGAAAGCACCTGATATATAATTTAGGAAAGTATAAGCTTTTAGTAATAATACATCCTACTAAGTTAGAGCCTGGATCTTAGAGACATGTGGCCTACTGAATTCGATATATTTTCCCTCATCATTCCCTAGGAGCTAGTTCTACGACTATGACACAGTTCTTTTTCCTACTTGATTCTCCTATATTCTCGCAAAAACCGGGCGAGCAATGTGTGGCCCGCTGAATCAGCGCGCACTGCCGCTTCTCTGCATCTCGCCTCGATCATGTCCACGTCTCTGTCATTCTCTAGAAGAAGAGAAGCAATGTCGAGACGGCCATACTCAGCAGCCGCTTCAAGAGCCGACTTAATCCTTACAGGAAGATATCTTCGAGAGGAAGGGGCATTGATGTTGGCGCCTCCCTCAATCAACATCTTGCAAACACTGAAGTGACCATTGGTGGCTGCCAACACAAGAGGAAATTCCATGTCGGGGTCTGCATTGCGGCTCAATAGCAGCCGCACAATTTGTGCATGGCCATTTTGAGCTGCATATGTCAGAGCTGTACCACCACTACCGTTTGTGAGATTGGGGTCTACCCCAGCATCGAGAAGAAATGTGACTAGCGTCTCGTTACTTTCGGCCGCAGCCGCAACAAGCGCAGCAGGGTTGGCGTCGGCTCCCGCATCAAGGAGAGCTTGTACAAGCTCAAGGCGCCTATCGTTTGCCACTATCTCAAGTGGTGAACCCCTGTGACTCGCTGCGTTGACGTCGGCACCATGCGCGACCAGCAGCTCCATCAGCGCGAGCTGACCTTGATAACATGCAAAATACAATGCTGAATTGGGATTAGCACCGCCGTCCAGTAAAATCATTATGACTTCTAGTAATGGACCGAAAGTACCGGAACGCCATTCTTTCTTCAAACATCCATACAAAGAGACCGCCCAATCAAGGGCTGATCGCTGATCATCAAGAGAGGGCGTGCTTCTTGGATCAGGGGTTCGCCGGTTCACGTTGGCGCCACGCTCCAAGATGGCTTTCGTCATCTCAGGGAGTCCAAAAAAAGCAGTAAACGCAAGGGGTGAATACACACACCCTGGAGGATCTGGGTCGGCTCCAGAATCCATCAACAGATTGAAAATGTCACATCTTCTTTTCCCGATGGCCAAGCAGAGGGCCGTTGTCGGGCTGGCGGGGGGCAACTCCCACACATTCCTGAGGTGGTCAACTTCGTTCAACAATTGAGTGACATCTCCATTGAAGAGCTGGTTGACATCTGCGCCGAGTTCGAGAAGTTTTCGAACTATTTCAATATTGCCACCTTCGATAGCCGCGCTCAAGATGGTTCCTTGGGGCTTGAAGAGCCATTCTGGTTCATAAGCGGCGTCAAGTCTCTCCACATGGGCTACCAATTGGTCGAAGTATTGCGTCGCCCCCCTGCGGGCAGCAACCTTCAAAGCAACCCAATTGTCGACTTCTGTGGGGACAGCACCATGGCAGATCAGCAATTGAAAGACTTCGAGACTGCTTGCCCTGAGTGCTGCCTGCAAAGCGTTCAACCCTTCTTGAGAGTCTGGGGGAGCGTTGACATCTGCGCCCCAGTCGAGGAGAAGCTCGACCAGGTCTTTGTCTCCTTCCTCTGCTGCCGTCTGAAGTGTTGTTAAACCAGAATAAGGGCTCGGGGGAGCGTTAATATCTGCGCCCCAGTCGAGAAGAAGCTCGACTAGGTCTTTGTCTCCTCGCTTTGCTGCCGCCTGAAGAGCAGTCGAACCAGAACGAGGGCTCGGGGGAGCGTTAATATCTGCGCCCCAGTCGAGGAGAAGCTCGACTAGGTCTTTGTCTCCTTCCTCTGCTGCCGTCTGAAGCGTTGTTAAACCAGAATAAGGGC